>PVJC01044699.1:0-13935 GCA_004026665.1 Murina feae
AACAACAAATATATATCAACGAGTGAATCTAAGAATCAAGTGAATAAAAAATCTGATGAACAGAATAAACTGGTGAATAGAATAGAATCAGAGGCATAGAAAGGGAGTGGACTGACAATTTTCGAGGGTTAAGGGTGTTGGGGATGCGTGAAGAGACTGGACAATAATTGTACACCTATGGATGAGGACAGTGGGGGGGGAAAGGACAGAGGTTGGGGTGGGAAATGGGAGGAGGGGAGCTATGGGGGAAAAAAGAGGAACAACTGTAATAATTTGAACAATAAAGATAAAAAAATAAATAAAATAAAATAAAAACTTAAAAAAAAAAAAAATATTACCTACCTATCACTTTGTAATTTTCCTGTAACAATCTACCATAAAAAATTTTAAGCACTATAGATACACTCACACTTTTCTAAGCTATCTCTTCTGTGTGTGTGTGTGTGTGTTTGTGTACATAAGCTTTCTTATTCAGACTGGTCTGCACCTTCTGGCAATCCAGGACTCTTTGAGGGATGTAGTAGTGCGAGAAGCGGCAGGCAGCTGGGGAGGAGCCCACTGCACCTACCACCACGCCACCTTGGAGGGAGCAGCTTGTGCTGCCACAGCATGAGCTATCAGTCAGCTGGGTCACGGCGCTCCCACTGTGGGGGTACACTAACCACCAGAGGGCAGCTCCTGCGTTTAGCGTCTGCTCCCTGGTGGTCAGTGCACATCGTAGTGACTGGTTAAACAGTCATTAGATCACTTAGGCTTTTACAGATACAGATATATAGATATATAGATTCCCTTATACTTCTACCTGCTGCCTCTATACAAAGTGTTGTTCCATCCTCTTCTTCCACTAGTAAGTTTACTCAAACCATAAGACCCAGCGTAAAGGTTTCCTCCATGGCTATCAACAAGCAGATAGTGATTCCTTTGATCGCACGACCTTTGTTCACAATGTTATTAGTATTCTTCACACTCCACTGAAATGACCAGTTTAAATGGATTTTCTCTTTCACTAGATTTTGATCTCTCGAGAGAAAGGATTATTTACTTTTATATCCCCAAATCTAGCACTAATGCCAGGCAAGTTGATTGAAGAAAAACAAGTAAATGAACAAAGGAACATATTATTAAATCTTTCTTTGTAACTCAGTAGCTATATCATAGTAGTACAATGCAAGTTACAGGAATTCAGTATTTTGCATGCTACCTTAACATCTACTAAATTACAGAATCTCATGATTGGGCAGAACATTAAAAACATTTAGAAAGGAAATAAACTATTAACATAATGAATAAAAGTCTAATCTAATAAAAGAGTAATATTGAAATTGACCGTTTCGCTGGGACGCCTAAGCCACTCCCACCAGCCAATCAGAGTGGCTGTATGCAAATTAACCCAGCCAAGATGGAGGCCGGCAGGGCCTCTGCTCAAGGCAACATTCTTTCAATTATAGAAGCCACGGAGCTGAAGCCAACAGGAGGCTTCGTTACTTGCCTAGGCCTCGGCTTAAAGCAACAGTGTATCAATGATAGAAGATAAATAAACCCCAGAAACCTGCTTCCAGCCAGCCTTGCTGGGACATTGGGTCAATGGGAGCTGTGGGTAGCCTGAAAGCCTGAAAACAGCCCTCAGCCCTGCACTCAGGCTGGCCAGGCACCCCAGTAGGGACCTGAACCCTGAATGGATTGTGGGGAGCCTGAAAATGGCCCTCAGCCCCGCACCCAGGCTGCCCAGGCACCCCAGTAGGGACTCGAACCCTGAAGGGACTGTGGAAAGCCTGCAAACAGCCATCAGCCCCTCACCCAGGCTGGCCACACCCCAATGGGGTGAGGGTCCACATTGGGGGGCTTGGCTAGCCTGCAAACAGCCATCAGCCCCTCACCCAGACTCGCCAGGCATGCCAGAAGGTGGACATCCCCCTGAGGGGTCCCAGACTGCGAGAGGGCACAGACCGGACTGAGGCACCTCCCGAGTGCACAAATTTTTGTGCACCAGGTCCCTAGTAAGTAATAAAAGTGAAACAAAGATCAATACACAGTTTAAAGCATGTCTTTCTAGCCAACCATTTTCAAGTATTTCAAAGATGAGGCATCATCATATTTTTTACAGTAAGAAAAATATCAAGTACGTCAAACTAATTATCCTAGTACCCTTTTTATCTAAGTCTAGCTAGAGATAGTTCTACTACCTAATGTGGATGAATATAAACAGTATTTTAAGTATTCTAAATTAAATGTTTTTAGGTTCACAGGCTTTGGTGGTCACTGGCAGTCTATCAAGACATCCGTAAGTGGTTTCACAGTTTGATTATAATGATCATTGAGCAAGAGCCTGGCACTTTCCCAACATTTGCGGTTTTCTTGACTTGGTGGAGAAAGAAATTAAGGATGTATTTTTGGGTGTCCTTAAATTTTAAATAAAATACTTTGTTTTATTATTAAAAAAATTATGAGAAATCTTCATTAAGATGTATCTTTATTAGTAGTTTAATTATGCCAAAAATAATAGACCAAAAACTTAAGATTCCAAAAGCTTAAGAAATTCTTTCTAATGATCCAGAAAACTTGCTGCTTATAAGTGATTTATTTTTATTTCCTAGCTATTATAATCGAGTTTATGTAGCTTTTTACTATTGAAAAGTGAAACCTGAAACACCTACACAGAGACTATCAGTGACGACTTAGATTGAGAATCAGCAAAATGGAGGTAACAACTCTCAAATACCAAGAAATGGCCATTCACTTTATTCCAGACCCTATCTAATTACTTGTGGTCTTAAGTTACGCATTTACAAGTTGGCTAAAGTAACCGGTAAACACTCCTTTGGGGCATATCATTTATAATACTGATTTATTGGTTTGCTGCCTCCCAGGATAGGTCTGACCCTGAGTTTGTAATTAAGCTGCATAATGTGGAAACAGAATGATGGTTTACTATCTCACTTTAAGGAATGGTACGAACATATAAAATGAAATTGTTTGATTAAATGAATTAAGAATGTTGGTTCTACTTATATAGCTTTGAAACATTTTTAGCAACATCATAACATAGGTCCAAAAGCTGGTCCTCACACCAAAGGAGGCTAAATGTATAGGTGGTTTTAGGAGGCAAAGAAATCATCTCCTACATGACTGCTGTCAATTCACACTCCCATAAAAATACATGCCTGTGACTTCCTCATGCTTTGCCAGCACCTACTAAGTCAACCCATCAGCTGAAAAGAAAGTATACACTGTTCTATCTTACATTTCTTGATTAGTAATGAGAATCTGCATCTTTCACTAGTCATTGGCATTTGTATTTCTTATGGGCATGGCTTATTCTTATAAGCTTCATGTGTAATTTCTCACCCTTCCATTAGGAGTTTTAATTAATCAAACTATAGGATTCTGTTACTTTCAGGTCTGCCCTATTTCCTAAAGTTACTTCAAGTTACCTATGAGTCAATAAACTATTAGTGAGCTTAAATACAGCATCATAAAATCTTCACTGGTTATTCTGTCCACAGCTGTAACAGAAAAGGGCAAGGCAAGAAAATGACAATTTCCTTATACCCGGTTTCCATATACACGGTTAGGAAAATATATGAGAAATATACTTGGCATATGAGAAAAATTGGCATTTCCATCCAGAATGCTTCAGTATCGGTCAGAACACTGCCCCTGTTTCCAAGTCAATTTAGCCTCACTGCCAGTGTCCAGTTTAAATTGTCTTTTACCATAAGATAACCATCTCCAACCAAAGAGCATATATGCATATATGCATAACACATGGACAAAGAATGTGTGGGGAAGGTCTGGGGTGGGTCAGGGGCTAGGTGGAGGGGGAAGAGGGTCATCTGTAATACTGTCATCAATCAATCAATAAATAGCCATCTCCAACACAGAACCTTTCCATACATGGACAGGCACCCAGAAAGTCAACCCCAAATTTGTTATAAAATTTTTTTCCTCTTATGCTCTTTTTTCCTTTCAATTACCCTGAACATGTATTTTTTAAAATTTGGTATTTTAATTGTACCCAAGGGTCAACCTACTCTTTCTCTTTTTCACCTCTGCCATACTCTAAATACTGAAAGACCAATAAACATCTAGTAGCTCTAACTGTAAAGCTGCAAAGTTACTAATATTTTTGGTCTCAAATTATAAATTGTGTCAAATAGCTGAGAGTCTTATTTCACATGCATTGTGATGGGAATAACTGCATTGCATCCACAAGAGGATTACTCTACAGAGACTGAAAACATTGTAGCATTCAGTGTTTCAAACCCAAACCTTTGTAATATATTTCTTTTAAATGTACATATTTATTTTCAACTTGGTTAACAAAATCTAATTCATACAGCTGACAGATACAACATATATGGAGAAAAGCTGTATTTCCAAATATAAATTAAAGGAATATGACTTAAGATTTAACTAAATCAGTTCTTTATGATTCAGGGTTTGCAGCCACAAAAAAAGAAATGTATTAATAACTTTTCCCTCTGAATAATTTCTTTATAATTTCAACCTAGACACTTATCCAACATAGTCTATCATGTTACCACTCACTAACTTCCCCAATTACACTAACATTATATCCCATTTATTTTTGGTAGCATATTAATAAAGTTCTTGCCCCTATTAAATATTATAGTTGGTGTAATAAAAATAACTTATATTGGCATTACACTCTATCGTTTACAAACTCTTTTCTATATTTTCATCTCAGTGAATTATAATCTTCCTTAACAACTTTAAAATATGACAATACAAATTTCTAAAAGCAGATTATATCAAATATTGTAAATAAGAGTCTAATAGTGAAAGACCAAAAGAAGTATAAAGAAATTAACCTTCCAATGCCTTCTTACCTTGCTGCAAAACAACTCACATTTGCACTATTGGTTCATTTTCCTAATTTAAGCTTTTAGAAAAATACATACTAAATTGCCCTACATTGTATTTCAATCATTTGCCTAAACTGAGGCTACGATGTCATAAATAAAGTACCTGATCATAAATTTCTCAAAGGACATAAAATCAAAGACACCAAACACCTACAAATTAAATGAAAACAACAACAACAAAAAACCAAAAACACAAACTAAACAATAAAAAGGAGTTATGATATGAAATTTAAGTTGATCAGTTAGTTAACCAGTCTATTTTGAACAGACTTAGTCTTTATTCTCTGTACTGATATTAAGATTATAATCATGCACCAAAATCATCTTGGTTTAGTTTTTTCACTTTATGTTTTCTTATAAGTTATGGAGCTACAGGGAGAAAAAGTCAATCACCTTTCAGATGTTTGACTGCAAAAGCACTACTTAGAATAGCAATGATATGAGTTATTTAAATACAGGCCTCTGCATGAAATGAGGGCTATCTATGAAATACACTTATTCGAGGTTATATATTACATTTTAAATACCTAGAAAATCTCAAGCCTCCATGATTCTGTATTTACACAGTTGATGAGGAACTCCAGTATACAGGGGGGAAAAAAAGTGGCCTAGAAAAGTGAGCAGCACAGCATTTACTATTTTCATACAAACAAATGCTATATCTAAAGCATCTGATAACATCCAAGCATTAAAAGGCCACTTTGCTTGTGCTTACTATAAAAAATACTTTAAAAGACTATGTAAAGGTGAATAGATTTTTAAAGTATGTGATTGAAATGGCATTTAAACCAAATGCCATTATGTGGAGGTGGGTTAAAATACTTAATCATTTTTTGGTTAAAACAAACCTATTCTTAAAAATATGTTATTTGAATGGAATTATATTTTAAGTTTTCCAAAATTTTAGAGCATTTTGCATTAATCTGTGAAAATAACTTAATAGAAACCTGCAACTTAAGAATTGCTGTCTTGTTCGCTTTGCAACTGTATATTTTCTTGAGTCTAAATTATTTAAATAATCTAAAATTAATCTGTCATCTTGGAAAAAAGAAGGTGACACTTCATTCTTTGCCAACAAGCATAAGGTAGTAAAAAGACTACAGCACAAAAATGAAATTAAATTATTAAGAATATATGGTTTTTAGCCTTAGATGTTAATACCAATGTGTTTTCTTAAAAACCTCTTAAAGATGCACACATACAGACACATATACACTCTCAAACACAGAAACCTGTTCACATCTCTAATCCTAAACTTATGCTTTTCATGACATTATTTCTGATGTGCTGAAACTTTAGGAACTTACACATACACGTAGCAAGGCCTGACCTGAGAGGGTCCCAAGGACAATGTCAAAGAGTTCTTTAAGTTAACATATCCTATAACATAATATATTTATGTACTAAATATGTTAATTCTCCCATTACTTCATTACTCAGAGTTGATTTACATGCTTGGATGACAAACTGGCAAAAAGCTAGACTGTACAAGAATGCTGCACACCTTACTGATAGACAAGAATGACTCAGAGTAGCCAAAAGTGACAAAACAACATCATGACTTAGGAAAGAGTCAGCTGAAGCACCATCAGGATCCCGGAAACTCCTGATAGCCAAACGAGGTTAGTGGTTGGTCTAAAGGAAAACATTTTCAATTTAAATTTTTTTGGAAGATATCACAAAGGTACAAACGTGTGTGTATATCACCAATAATTATTTTTGAAAATCACAAAATCTTCTAATTCAGTATTTTTTTAAAGTCAAAGCCCAATAACAATAATGATACTGCATGATTTCATTATTTTACAATGATCAGCAGAAATTCGAGAGAAAAGAAGTAAAAAAAACTAAGTGACTTGGAATCTTGACTTTACTGGGAAAATCACATTCAAAGCGCATAAATTCTTTAAAAATTTCAGATGACATATAATTAATCATTATTATTATAAGATTTCAGCAGGATTACAGCATTACTTTATGCTAAGTAATGCAACCTGAAAGGCTCAATAAATCTTAGCTCAAGTGAATCTCTAAGGACAAATTAACATAGTCACCTCTAGTTTTACAACACAAATAGATCTAAAAAGAAAACAAAGACTATAGCACTCGGAAGTATAGAAATCTAGTGCAGTACTGAGTAAAGAACAAAAATATAGTGATCCCACCGAATAAAAATTTTAATTTCTAACCCTACTATAATGGGTATCTATAAAGGAAATAAAAACACAAAATAAACATGGTATAAGTGTATTTTATCTTCACAGGAAATTATAGTAACTTTAAACTGAGAAACAATGCCCTCTATAGACAATTCAATTTATCTAAATCTCAACAGTATTAATCAAGACTAAGAATTTTGGATTTTCCTGACTTGTTTTTGTTCAAAATCCTTCTGCTCTTTTTCAAAAATAGATTTATTCTGGAGAAATGCCTATTGCTAATATTCTTCAACCTCTTTTAAAGTATCTCCTTCCCTCTGGCTCACCCAAGATTCCATGTGTATCTAATCTGAGAGAAACATGCAAATTGACTGTACCTCTGCTACACCCACAGCCACACCCACCAGCCAATCAGGATGGATATGTAAATTAACCCAACTAAGATGGTGGCAGCCACAGAGCTGGAGGCTTGGGTTGCCCCTAGCAATGGAGGAAGCCAAGCTTCCTGCCTGCCCTGAGCTCCCCACTCAAGAATATGAAGTGTCAATTATAGAAGATAAATGAATTCCAGATACCTGCTTCCAGCCTGAAAACAGCCATCAGCCCCTCACCCAGGCTGGCCAGGTGCCCCTGTGAGGACCCTCACCATGAAGGGGCTGTGGCCAGCCTGCAAACGGCCTTCAGCCCCTCACCAGGCTGGCCAGGCATCCCAGCAGGGACCTTCACCCTAAAGTGGGTGTGGCCAGCCAGAAAACAGCCCCTAGCTCCTCACCCAGGCACCCCAGTGGGACCCCCACCCTGATCCGGGACACCCTTCAGGGCAAACCAGCTAGCCCCCACCCATGCACCAGGCCTCTATCCTATTTAATAAAAGGGTAATATGCGAATGGAGCCTAAAAGCAGAATGACTAGGGATGATTGGTCACTATGACACACTGGGGACAGATGCTCAATGCAGGAGCTGCCCCCTGGTTGTCAGTGCACTCCCACAGATGGAGCTCTGCTCAGCCACAAGCCAGGCTGATGGCTACCAGCACAGCAGTGATGGCAGGAGCCTCTCCCACCTCCTCAGCAGCGCTAAGGATGTCCGACTGAAGCTTAGGCCTGCACCCCGCTGGCAAGTGGACATGCCCCAAGGGCTCCAGGGTGCCAGAGGGATGTCTGACTGCCAGCTTAGACCTGATCCCCTGGGGAGCAGGGCTAAGCCAGCAGGTGGACATCCCCTGAGGGGTCCCAGAATTCGAGAGGGCACAGGCTAGGCTGAGGGACACCCCCCTGAGTGGGCCTCTAGTTTAAAATAAGCTACTTATAAGCAATGTTGAAGACAGGATTGAGTGGGACCGATACAAAATAGGGATAACATGTAGGAGTATTGCAACACCTTGCCAAGAGATGATGACCTGTGAAGATAAAGTAATAGGGAGGGAAAGAAACTGGTGAATGTAAAATATTGAGAAGGTAAAACCAGTGAGATTTGGTAACTAACTAGGCCACTAAGAAGTAATAAGGAAAGTTAAGGGATTACTCCTACGTTTCTCACTTGAACTAAATAGGTATATGGTAGTACCATTAAATATGATAGAGAACAAAAGAGAAGAAAACAGTTGAAGGAAGATGAGGGGAATGAAGAGTTGATGAGTTCTATCTTGAACTTGAGTTTGAAATCCACTTGCACTATAATGTAGAAATGCGCATGAAATATTTAGACATGTTAAACTAAAAATAAAATAGGAAGAGCCCCTCAAGTTGAACACAGCCTGTAGATACAGCTCATATTTAAGAACAAAGGGATTTCACATAAAAACTAGATTTCATATCCAATCTGGCACTACTGGGCACTCACAGTAATAACCAGCTGGAGCTAAAGTTAAATTCCCATGTTTAAATAGGGCATGCACTCTCCTGTAAGCCACAACTGCTATGACTGTGTACACACTCCAGCTCACTTCACTCCTTTATCTTATCTTAATGGCCTGGCATCTGCAGGCATTTTCCTTTTTAAAAAATATTTTTTGTGACCCTGGTCTAAAAACTCTGAACCCTGATTACACAGAAAAAGGTCAGGGCTAAAAAAGGAAATTTAGAATCAACATAGGCTGTAGTTAAAACTGAAGAATGGTAGGGAGAAACATCAACACAGGCTAAATCCTGGGGAAAACAATATTTAATCATGCAGGCTACTACTTCATAATATTCCTATCACCTTAAAAGTGATGAACATTAAAATCTTAATTCAAAATTCACTTTCTCTATGTGTGTATATTTTAATCTCTTTTAACCATAAATGGTGAATTTTCTACTTCCAGGTAGGATTTTTTTAGAAATTAAAAGCATCCTGCATATGCTCTATAAATGCTAGCTGAATTAAACAAAGTAATCCCCCTACTACTGAGCATTAAGTTATGCCCTAGAACTTGAAGAAACAAGAAAGGAGCCAGGAGATGGTTAGAAATAGGTGGTAAGAGAAAAATGTAAAGGGGTATTATTTGAAAAGAACATTAGAATAATCTAAGAATTATTTAATAGGCACCTGTGCCCTGTGCTATACCTTGTAGGCAGTACGGCCAGGACACAAAAGATGAATCCAACATGGTCTTAGGCTTTGAGGAGTCTATAGGCTACATGTAGTACTAGCAAGTATAAAGGTGACATGAGGTTCTTCCTGAGATGAGAGGTTCAATACATGAAAAAATGTAACTTAAAGAATAATTCTCTAGCATAATGCAGCTAGTGAGAAGAAACCCAATTCAATACTAATGCCTGATAGTTGACAAAAATTAAATCTGAATGATGAGAACAATATCAAAGATCATTTTCCGGGCCAAAAAAACACCTATCAAGTTATTTTTAAAACAGAAATTTCAAAAGTTATGACTAGCTTTATAGGTAAATACACTACATGTATGAATTTACTCTGATATTCAGTGAATTTTTAAAGGTAAAAGATAACTTGACAATGCTATAAAAACCCTAGATGAATAGCACAAGTTTTACAAAAAGGACAGATGGCTACTGGATAGCTAGATAACCACATATTTGGCTAACAGAACAAAAGTGTGAATTCTACCATCTATACTATTTATCTTCACTAACAATACACAATGATGCTGTACTGTGTCTAAGAGTTATCAGATCAGTAAGATGAAGAGAAATAAAGTTACTAATAAGATCCCATGTAAATATACAAGTTTTAAAAATCTAAGGGATTTTTTAAAAAAGGCAAGAGAATAGTCAGTGAAAATCAAGGCATTAACAATTCTACTGAAACACATAGTCCTAGAATTCCTGAGAATAAAATCACTTTTTTTATAATAAACTTTGCTCCCTCTTGTGGTCACAAGAGGTTTTACAGATGTGAGCAGAAATGGAGGTAGAGCAATGATTTTCAACCTTTTTCATCTCATGGCACACATAAATGAATTACTCAAACTCTGCGGCACATCAAAAAATATATCATACTTTTTGATAACCTGACATAAAATAATAGGTACAATGTTGATTCATTTACCAAAAAGAGATAATAGTAATTACCCACTGTTTTGGCTCCAAAGTGACTTGTTTAAAAAAGCAGGTGCCTATACTTGTACACAGGAATTTCTGATACCTAGAATTAATCAATCAGACACAAACTTATACAACATGACCAAGATGCAATTCTGTTATATGACTTATATATTTATGGTTCAAGACAGGGCATTCACACCAGATGGTTATTGCTATGTTGGCTGTTATCATTTTTTAATTTCACAATAAAAGGGAAAAGAGATCCAAGTGCCCCTGACTACTCAGGCATTGCATGTTTTAAAAATTCTTGCGGGACACCAGTTGAAAATCATTGAGGAAGAAGGTAAACAGAAATGAAACTGCAGGAACTATCCAAATTAACCCTCATATGTTAGACAAATGTCCAATTTACAAAAAGCATTTCTTTAAAAGAAAGAATTTAAGAGTTTAGGGTTACAGAAGTAGCAATGCAGAATCACAGAAAGAGTCACAAGTGGAGAGACAGTTCTAAAAAGAGCATATAATAACGTATGGGGCAAGAAACTTTATAAAGCTTCATTTTATACTCTTTCATTCTATTGGAATTATTTTCATATGCCTATATTACTTTCATTAAAATATCTCCTGGACAATATAGAATACTGTATCTTTTATAACTTTACAATCAGAGTATTTCCCTTGTCATTGAGAGTAAAAGCCATGATCCTTATAATAGCCTATTCCATGTGCCCCATTCTACCTCATTTCCTATTTTTCTGCCCCACTGCCCCATCACCAAATACCATTCAGTCCACCTTGCCGTTTCCAGAGCACACCAGGCATGAGCCTGCCTGAGTGACCTGCACTGGCTGTTTTTTTCTATATGCAGTGCTCTTCCCCAGATAAGTGTATGGCTCACTCTTTCACTATCTCAAATGTATGCTCAATGTAATCTTTTCAATGAGCACTCTTTGACCATCTAATTTAAAATTGTAACCCCACATCTTGTACACTCTAACCTTCTCCTTTGCTTTACTTTCATAGCACTAATCACATTCTAATATATCATAACACCTACTTAGTTAATTGCTCATGCCTGCCAGATTACAAGCTCCCTAAGTGCAGGGAAGGTTCTCTTCTGTTCACTGCTGGTATTTCTAGCTCTTAGAGATATAAATTGCACACACAAGTGTACAATTAATGAATAGAATGAATGAATAAATAAGATCAATAATACCTCAACAAATGACCAAAAAAGGAACAAAGGCCTCATTTTATATCTGTTCAATATGAAACATCATATCTCAATACAGCTGGAGAGGAAAGAGTTAAGATATGGTCTAAGGGGAACCCTAAATCCAATGACTGGTGTCTCTATGAGAGAAAGGAGAGGGTGATTAAATACAGAGACACAGGGAAGAAGGCCATGTGAAGACAGTGACAGAGATCAGAGCTACACTGCCACAAGCTAAGGAATACCCAAGGTCACCAGAAGCTGGTCAAGGCAAGGAAGGACTCTTCCCTAGAACCCTCAAAGAAAGCCTCGCTCTACTAGACCTTGATTTCAGATCTCTAGCCTCCAGAACTGTGAGAGTAAATTTCTGTTGTTTTCAACTACAAAGTACCAGTTTGTAACTCTTTCCTATGGCAACTGTAGGAAACTAATACATCTTGAAACATCTTGTGCCAGAAAGAAAATGCTCAAAGAATGATGGGGATATATCAAAAGGACACAGGAGCTATTGTAAAGGGGTTCCTAGAGGCCATATAAATAATGTGGTAATAAATAACCCACTGAATAAAATAAAAAACCCATGAATACATACTGATATAAATACTACATGAGTGTTGGGAGAGGCAATAAACCATGGACTCTAAGTGTCCCTATTCACTCTTGCTTAGTATGCCAGGCTCTGACCACTCTTTACCTGAGCCATTTCTCAGGACTGTGTGCAGTGAGCCACCTTTAAAGATGAGATAATGTCTTCCCAACCTCTGACAAAGAATAGGCTTGCTTCCACCTGCTATAAAAGTGGTGAATTCCTGAAGCTCAGTGCTCCTTCCCTAGAGCACAACCCACTGCATATGCAGGAATCTATCTAGGCCCACCTGCGTCATCCCGGAGGAATTGGGCGACTTGAGAAACCCATGCAAACCAAATGAAGCTCATGCAGTCTGCCATGCCATGAATAAAGTTTCTTGCCCCATCCTTTGGCTCAGACCCAGCAGTCTTGTACCTTTGCCATCATCTAAGAAACAGTAACAGGCTAACTTATTAGCTTGCAAGTAGGGTACAATCCTAGACTTTCACAGTTCTGGACAATGAATAAATAAATAAACGGGGAGAAGGGAAAACCCATCCTTATAGTGGAATGTCAAATAATAAATGCAAAAGAAATGATGGAGTTAGAACATCATTAATGGATATTAAAACGAGTGGGTGAGCCCTAGCTGGTTTGGTTCAGAGGATAGAGCATCGGCCTGCAGACTAAAGGGTCTTGGGTTTGATTCTAGTCACGGGCACATGCCAAGTTGCAGGCTCAATCCCAGTAGGGTGTGTGCAGGAGGTAGCCAATCAATGATTCTCTCATCATTGATGTTTCTCTCTCTCCCTTTCCCTTCCTCTCTGAAATCACTACACACACACACACACACACACACACACTCTAGGGGCCCGATGCACAAAAATTTGTGCACTCGGGGTGGAGGGAGTCCCTCAGCCCGGCCTGTGCCCTCTCACAGTCTGGGACCCCTCAGTGAATGTCCTATGATGGCCCCAGTCTGCCAGGCGCCGTGTGTGTGTGTGTGTGTGTGTGTGTGTGTGTGTGTGTGTGTGTCTCTCTCTCTCTCTCTCTCTCGCTCTCGCTCTCGCTCTCTCTCTCGCCACTGGGGACCTGCCTCCAGCCGCATCTGAGGCTTGGAGCAGTCCTCCTGTGTGTGTCTACCTGCTGGGGGCCTGCCCCCAGGCACACCGTGGAAGCTTGGAGGAGGCACCCCCTCTATGTTGATCTCTCAAACTCTTGCCCTCCCCTGCATATTGTTCTCTTTTTTGAGCTGTGACCAGGGCTGGGTGCTGCCTGCCTCCCAAGCTTACCTACTGCCCATCTTCCTCCAGCCACCAGAAAGCAGGGAAAACCCTGCCTCATGGGCAGGCCAGCCTTTTCCTGCTCCCTGATCCCCGGAAGGGACCTGGGAAGCTGCCAAGCAGGCCGCCAACTCTTTCCCACTCACCCGTCCCCTGCAGCCTTCCTTTCCCACTTCCCGGTGCCGCCAAGGGGTCTGGGAGCTGCCAAGCAGGACCCCGGCCCCCGCAAAGGGCCTGGGAAGCCCACCAAGCAGGCCACTGACCCCCTGCTGCCTCTTTCCCGCTCCCCGATGCCCCTCCAAGGGCCTGGACAGCTGCCAAG
>PVJC01044700.1:0-14037 GCA_004026665.1 Murina feae
TGACCAATCCTCTCCATGGATGATCCCATTCCCTCCTCGACCTGTCCTCTTCAGATAGAATCCCTTCTGTTCCTTGACCCCTCCCCTCCATGGAGGATTCCATCTCCTCCCTGCCTTTCCTCTCCATGGAGGGATACTTCTCCTCCCTGTAGCATCTCTCCATGGAGGGTTCCCATCCCCCTACAGTCCCACCTCCAGGAAGAGTCCTACTCCTTCCTGTATGGAGGGAACAAAGCAGGGATTAAAACGGCCCCTCCATGGATGGAATGGGAGAGGGAGGTAAAGGGACCCTCCATGGAGTGGTGTCTATAAGAGGATGAGAACCCTCCATGGAAGAAACAGGCAGGGAGCAGAAGAACCATCCATGGAGGAGAGAGTACAGGAAGCAGAGGTTACCTTTCTTCAGGGGACAAGCTAGGGAGGAGAAGACACCCTCCATGGAGGGGACAGGACTGGAAAGAGAGGCTACCCCCAATGGAGGATACAGGACAGGGACACAAGGGACCTTCCATGGAGGGGATGGGTCAGAGTACACTCTCCTCAAGTCCTGGCCTCTCCTTAGAGGGTCCCCACTCCTGACTCCTGTCCCCTCTCTTGAGGGTCCCCTCTCCTCCCTGGCTTGTTTGCTCCATGGAGGGTCCCCTTTCCTATTGCCCTGTCCCTCCATCGATGGGCCCTTCTACTTCCTGCCTTTTCCCTTCCATGGAGGGTCCCCTCTTCTCCCTGCCTGTTCTCTCCATGGAGGATTCCAATCCCCCTATAGCCTCCCTCCATGGAGATTACCTTCTACTCCCTGATGCATAACTCCATGGAGGGTCCCCTTCCATCCCTGACCTGTACCCTCCATGGAAGGTCCACTGTCCTCCCTGCCTTGTCCCATCCATGGATTGTCCCTTCTCCTTCTTGCCCTGTCACCTCCTTAGAGGATACCTTCTCCTCCATGACACGTCCCCTCCATGTAGGGTATACCTTTGTCCTGCCCGATAACCTCTATGCGGGAGGAGAAGGAACCCTCCATGGAAGGAGGAATTTTGGAGAATGGGATCCTCCATGGAGGGGATTGGGCAAGAAGGAGAGGGGACACTTCATGGAGAGGACAGGACCAGAAGTAGAGAGTACCCTGATTGGAGGGTGCAGAGCAGAGACAAAAGGGGACCCTCTATGGAGGGGTTTGGTCAGGGAGGAGAGTGGGCCATCCATGGAGGTGAAAGGGCATGAAGAAGAGGATACCTGCATGGAGGGTAGAGGACATGGACAAAAGAGGACCCTACATGTAGGGTATGGCTCAGGGTGCCCTCTTGTCCCCGGCCTGTCCCCTCAATGGAGGGTCCCCGCTTCTTCTTGTCCCTTTCCTCCATGAAGGTTCCCCTCTCCTTCCTGCCCCTCCTCTCCATGAAGTTTTCCCATTCCCTACAACCTTCCCTTTATGGAGGGTTCCTTCTCCTCCCTGACCCATCTGCTGCATGGAGGGTCCCCTTTCTTCTCTGCCCTGTACCCTCCATGGAGGGTACCCTATCCACCCTGCCTTGTCCCCTCCATGGAACATGTGTTTCAGCCTTGGCTTATAATGAAAACACGAGTTACAACTTAGAATATACTGGCATCATATGTTTCAACCTTGGAGTACACTGGAAACAAGACTTTCAGCTTAGAATACAATGTGAACATGTGTTTCAGCCTGGGAGTACAAGGCAAACACCAGTTTCAGCTTAGAATACACTGGCAACACGTGTTTCAGACTTGAAGTTCACTGGAAACACTAGTTTCAGCTTAGAATACACTGGGAACATGTGTTTCAGCCATGGCTTACCATGAAAGCACGAGATTCAGCTTAGAATACACTGGGAACATGTGTTTCAGTCATAGCAAACACTGGAAACAGGAGTTTCAACTTAGAATAGATTGGGAACATGTGTTTCAGTGTTGGAGTACACTGGAAACACGCGTTTCAGCTTAGAATACACTTGGAAAATGTGTTTCAGCCTTGGAGTGCACTGGAAACACGCGTTTCAGATTAGAATACACTGGGAACATGTGTTTGAGCCATGGCGTAAACTGAAAACAGGATTTTCAACTTAGAATACATTGGGAACATGTGTTTTAGCCTTGGAATACACTAGACACACGCGTTTCAGCTTAGAATACACTGGGAACATGTTTTTCAGCCTTGCAGTACACTGCAATCACGGGTTTAGCTTAGAATACATTCGGAACAGGTGTTTCAGCGTTGGAGTACACTAAAAACACGCGTTTCAACTTAGAATACACTGGGAACATGTGTTTCAGCCTTGGAGTACACTAGAAACACGCGCTTCAAGCTTCAAATACACTGGAAACATGTGTTTCAGCCTTGGAGTACACTAGAAACAGGAGTTCAGCTTAGAATTTATTGGTAACATGTGTTTCAGCATTAGAGTACACTGAAAACTCGCGTTTCAGGCTTGAGGTACACTGGAAACAGGAGTTTCAGTTTAGGAGTCACTAGGAACATGACTTTCATCTGAGAATATACTAAGAAGACCTGTTTCAGCATTCGCGTACACCACAACCATGATTGTCAACATAGAATAAACTGTGAACATGTGTTTCAGCCTCGGTATACACTGATAACCCGATTTTCAGGTTAGAATACACTGGGAACATGTGTTTCAGCCTTGCAGTACACTGGAAACACGGGTTTAACTTAGAAAACATCGGGAACATGTGTTTCAGTCTTGGAGTACACTGGAAACTCGTGTTTCAGAGTAGAATATATTGGGAACATGTGTTTTAGCCATGGTGTACACTGGAAACAGGATTTTCAACTTGGAATACATTGGGAACATGTGCTTCAGCATTGGAGTACACTAGAAACAGGAGTTTCAGCTTAGAAAGCATTGGGAACATGTGTTTCAGCCTTAAAGAACACTGAAAACACACGTTTCAGGCTTGAGGTATACTGGGAATATGTGTTTTACCCTGGGAGTTCACTGTAACCATGAGTTTCAGCTTAGAATACACTGGGAACATCTGTATCAGCCTTGGCGTATACTGGAAACACAAGTTTCAGTGTAGAATACACTGCAGCATGTGTTTCAGCATTGGCTTATAATGAAAACATGAGTTTGCACTTAGAATATACTGGGAACATATGTTTCAGCCACGGCGTACACTGGAAACACAAATTTCAGCTTAGAATACAATGTGAACATGTGATTAAGCCTTGGCATACACTGGAAAAAGGAGTTTCAGCTCAGAATACAATGTGAACATGTGTTTCAGCCTTACAATACACTGGAAACACAGTTTTAGCTTAGAATACATTAAGAACATGTGTTTCAGCCATGGAGTACAAAGGAAACTTGCATTTCAGATTAGAATACACTGGCAACATGTGTTTCAGGCCTGGAGTACACTAGAAACAGGAGTTTCAGCTTAGAATACATTGGGAACTTGTTTTTCAGCTTTAGAGTACACTGAAAACATGCATTTCAGGCTTGAGGTACACTGGAAACAGGAGTTTCAGCTTAGAAGTCACTGGGAACATGAGTTTCAACTGAGAATATGCTGGGAATATGTGTTTCAGCCTTGGAGTGCACTGGAAATATGGTTTTCAGGCTTGAGGTACCCTGAGAATATATGTTTTACCATGGGAGTACACTGTAAGCATGACTTTCAGCTTATAATGCACTGGGAACATGTGTTTCAGCATTGGAGTACACTAGAAACAGGAGTTTCAGCTTAGAAAGCATTGGGAACATGTGTTTCAGCCTTAAAGAACACTGAAAACACACGTTTCAGGCTTCAGGTATACTGGGAATATGTGTTTTACCCTGGAAGTTCACTGTAAGCATGAGTTTCAGCTTAGAATACACTGGGAACATGTGTTTTAGCCTTCGCGTACACTGGAAACACAAGTTTCAGCATAGAATACACTACAACATGTGTTTCAGCCTTGGCTTATAATGAAAACACGACTTTCAACTTAGAATATACTGGGAACCTATATTTCAGCCATGGCGTATACTGGAAGCACGAGTTTCAGCTTAGAATACTATGTGAATATGTGTTTCAGCCTTGCAGCACACTGGAAACAAGCATTTCAGCTTAGAATACACTGGAAACATGTGTTTCAGCCTTGGATACACTAGAAACAGGAGTTTCAGCTTAGAATACATTGGGAACATAGGTTCAGCCTTAGAGTACACTGAAAACTCGCGTTTCAGGCTTGAGGTACACTGGAAACAGGTGTTTCAGCTTAGAATACACTGAGAACATGTGTTTCAGCCTTGCAGTACACTGGAAACACAGGTTTAGCTTAGAATAGATTGGGAGCGTGTGTTTCATCCTTGGAGTACACTGGAAACCGGATTTTCAACTTAGAATACGTTGGGAACATACGTTTCAGCGTTGGAGTACACTAGAAACACGTGTTTCAGCTTAGAATACACTGGAAACATGGGTTTCAGCCTTGGAATGAAATGATAACATGTGTTTCAGCTTAGAATACACTGGGAACATGTTTTTCAGCCTTGCAGTACACTGGAAACACGGGTTTAGCTTAGAATACATTCGGAACATGTGTTTCAGTCTTGGAGTACACTGAAAACATGCGCTTCAGGCTTGCGGTACACTGGAAACAGGTGTTTCATCTAAGAATACACTGGGAACATGTGTTTCAGCCTTGCAGTATACTGGAAACACAGGTTTAGCTTAGAATAGATTGGGAACATGGTTTTCAGCGTTGATGTACACTGGAAACAGAATTTTCAACTTAGAATACATTGGGAACATATGTTTCAGCCATGGCGTACACTGGAAACATGAGTTTCAGCTCAGAATACAATGTGAACATGTTTTTCAGCCTTACAGTACACTGGAAACACGGTTTTAGCTTAGAATATACTGGGAACATGTGTTTCACCCTTGGAGTACACTGGAAACTTGCATTTCAGATTAGAATAAACTGGCAACCTGTGTTTCAGCCTTGGAGTACAATAGAAACAGGAGTTTCAGCTTAGAATACATTGGGAACATGTGTTTCAGCTTTAGAGTGCACTGAAAACACTCATTTCAGGCTTGAGGTACACTGGAAACAGGAGTTTCAGATTGGAAGTCACTGGGAACATGAGTTTAATCTGAGAATATACTGGTAACACCTGTTTCAGCATTTGCATACACTGCAAACATGATTTTCAACTTAGAATACACTGGGACCATGTGTTTCAGCTTTGGCGTATACTGGAAAAATGTGTTTCAGGTTTGAGGTACCCGGGGAATATGTGTTTTAGCCTGGGAGTACACTGTAAGCATGAATTTCAGCTTAAAATACACTGGGGTCGTGTGTTTCAGCCTTGGCGTACACTGGAAACACATCTTTCAGCGCAGCATACACTGGAACATGTGTTTCAGCCTTGGCTTATAATGAAAACACGAGTTACAACTTAGAATACACTGGGAACATGTGTTTCAGCCTTGGCTTATAATGAAAACACGAGTTACAACTTAGAATACACTGGAACATGTGTTTCAGCCTTGGCTTATAATGAAAACACGAGTTTCAACTTAAAATATACAGGGAACCTATGTTTCAGCCATGGCGTACTCTGGAAACATGAGTTTCAGCTCAGAATACAATGTGAATATGTGTTTCAGCCTTGCAGGACACTGGAAACAAGCATTTCAGCGTAGAATACACTGGGAACATGTGTTTCAGCCTCGGCATACAATGAAAACACAAGTTTCACCTTAGAATATACTGGGAACAGGTGTTTCAGCCTTGTTTACACTGCAAACCCGCGTTTCAGGCTTGAGGTACCCTGTGAATATGTGTTTTTGCCTGGGAGTACACTGTAAGCATGAATTTCAGCTTAAAATACACTGGAAACATGTGTTTCAGCCGTGGCATACACTGGAAACACAACATTCAGGGAAGCATATGCTGGAACATGTGTTTCAGCCTTGGCTTATAATGAAAACACGAGTTACAACTTAGAATATACTGGGATCATATGTTTCAACCTTGGAGTACACTGGAAACTGGAGTTTCAGCTTAGAAGTGACTGGGAACATGAGTTTCAACTGAGAATATACTGAGAACACCTGATTCAGCATTCGTGTACATTGCCAACATGATTTTCAACTTAGTATAGCCTGGGACCATGGGTTTCAGCCTCGGAATACACTGAAAACACGAGTGTCAGCTTAGAATATACTGGGAACATGTGTTTCACCATTGGAGTGCACTGGAAACATGCATTTCAGCTTAGAATACACCGGGAACATGTGTTTCAGCCTTGCAGTACACTGGAAACACGGGTTTAGCTTAGAATACTTTGGGAACATGTGTTTAGCATTGGAGTACACTGAAAACACGAGTTTCAGTTTAGAATACACTGGAAACCTGTGTTTCAGCCTTGTAGTACACTAGAAACAGGAGTTTCAGCTTAGAATTTATTGGGAACATGTGTTTCAGCCTTAGAGTACACTGAAAACTCGCGTTTCAGGCTTGAGGTACACTGGAAACAAGTGTTTCAGCTTAGAATACACTGGAAACATGTGTTTCAGCCTTGGAGTACACTAGAAACAGGAGTTTCAGCTTAGAATGTATTGGGAACATGTGTTTCAGCTGAGAATATACTGGGAACACCTGTGTCAGCATTAGCATACACTGCAAAGATGATTTTCAACTTAGAATACACGGGAACATGTGTTTCAGCCTTGCAGTACACTGGAAACAAGACTTTCAGCTTAGAATACAAAGCGTACATGTGTTTCAGCCTTTGAGTGTATTGCTAATAGCAGTTTCAGCTTACAACACACTGGAACATGTGTTTCAAGCTTGAAGTTCAGTGGAAAGACAAGTTTCAGCATAGAATACACTGGGAACATGTGTTTCAGCCATGGCGAACACTGGAAACAGGAGTTGCAACTTAGAATTGATTGGGAACATGTGTTTCAGCCTTGGAGTACACTGGAAACACGTGTTTTAGATTAGAATACACTGGGAACATGTGTTTCAGCCTTGGCGTAAACTGGAAACAGGATTTTCAACTTAGAATACATTGGGAACATGTGTTTCAACCTTGGAGTACACTAGAAACACGCGTTTCAGCTTAGAATACACTGGAAACGTGTTTCAGCCTTGGAGTACACTAGAAACAGGAGTTCAGCTTAGAATTTATTGGTAACATGTGTTTCAGCCTTAGAGTACACTGAAAACTCGCGTTTCAGGCTTTAGGTATACTGGGAATATGTGTTTTACCCTGGGAGTACACTGTAAGCATGAGTTTCAGCTTAGAATGCACTGGGAACATCTGTATCAGCCTTGGTGTATAATGGAAACACGTGTTTCAGCATTGGCTTATAATGAAAACACAAGTTTCCACTTAGAATATACTGGGGACATATGTTTCTGCCATGGCGTACACTGGAAACATGAGTTTCAGCTTCGAATACAATGTGAACATGTGTTTAAGCCTTGGCATACACTGGAAAAAGCAGTTTCACTCAGAATACAATGTGAACATGTTTTTCAGCCTTACAGTACACTGGAAACATGGTTTTAGCTTAGAATACATTGGGAACATGTGTTTCAGCCTTGGAATACACTGGAAACTTGCGTTTAAGATTAGAATACACTGGCAACATGTGTTTCAGCCTTGGAGTACAATAGAAACAGGAGTTTCAGCTTAGAATACATTGGGAACATGTGTTTCAGCTTTAGAGTACACTCAAAACATGCGTTTCAGGCTTGAGGTACACTGGAAACAGGAGTTTCAGCTTGGAAGTCACTGGGAACATGAGTTTAATCTGAGAATATACTGGTAACACCTGTTTCAGCATTTGCATACACTGCAAACATGATTTTCAACTTAGAATACACTGGGACCATGTGTTTCAGCCTTGGTGTACACTGGAAACACAAGTTTCAGCATAGAATACACTACAACATGTGTTTCAGCCTTGGCTTATAATGAAAACATGAGTTTCAACTTAGAATATAGTGGGAACCTATGTTTCAGCCATGGCGTACTCTGGAAACATGAGTTTCAGCTCAGAATACAATGTGAATATGTGTTTCAGCCTTGCAGGACACTGGAAACAAGCATTTCAGCGTAGAATACACTGGGAACATGTGTTTCAGCCTCGGCATACAATGTGTTTCAGCCTTGTTTACACTGCAAACACGCGTTTCAGGCTTGAGGTACCCTGGGATATGTGTTTTAGCCTGGGAGTACACTGTAAGCATGAGTTTCAGCGTAGAGTACACTGGAAACATGTGTTTCAGCCTTGGAGTACACTGGAACCAAGCGTTTCAGCTTAGAATACACTGGAAATGTGTGTTTCAGCGTTGCAGTAAACTGGAAACAGGAGTTTCCGCTTAGAATACAAAGTGAGCATGTGTTTCAGCCTTCGAGTACACTGAAAATACCAGTTTCAGCTTACAATACACTACAACATGTGTTTCAGGCTTGAAGTTCAATCGAAAGACAAGTTTCTGCATAGAATACACTGGGAACATCTGTTTCAGCCTTGCCGTACACTGGAAACATGAGTTTCAGCTTAGCATACACTGGGAACATGTGTTTCAGCCTTGCAGTACACTGGAAACACGGGTTTAGCTTAGAATACTTTGGGAACATGTATTTCTGCCTTGGAGTACACTGGAAACTCACAATTCAGATTAGAATACACTGGGAACATGTGTTTCATCCATGTAGTACACTAGAAACAGGAGTTTCAGCTTACAATACATTGGGAACATGTGTTTCAGCCTTAAAGAACACTGAAAACATGCGTTTCAGGCTTGAGGTACACTGGAAACTGGAGTTTCAGCTTTAATGTCACCAGGACATGAGTTTCAGCTGAGAATACACTGGGAACATGTGTTTCAGCCTTCGCATACACTGAAACACAAGTTTCAGTGTAGAGTACACTGCAACATGTGTTTCATCCTTGGCTTATAATGAAAACACGAGTTTCAACTTAAAATATACTGGGAACATATGTTTCAGCCATGGCGTACACTGGAAACACGAGTTTCAGCTTAGAATGCAATGTGAACATGTGTTTCAGCTTGCAGGACTCTGGAAACACTGAGTTAGCTTAGACTACATTGGGAACATGTTTTTCAGCCTTGGAGTACACTGGAAACTTGCATTTCAGGCTTGAGGTACACTGGAAACACACGATTCAGCTTAGAATACACTGGGAACATGTATTTGAGCCTTGGAGTACTCTAGAAACAGGAGTTTCAGCTTAGAATACACTGGGAATATGTGTTTCAGCCTTGGCGTAAACTGCAAACATGAGTTTCAGCTTAGAATGTCATGTGAACATGTGTTTCAGCCTTGAAGTGCACTGGAAACAAGCATTTCAGCGTAGTATACCCTGGGAACATGTGTTTAAGCCTTGGAGTACACTGGGAACATGATTTTGAGCTTAGAATACACTGAGAACACGTTTTTCAGCCTCAGACTACACTGAAAACACGAGTTTCAACTTAGAATACATTGGGAACATGTGTTTCACCCTTAGAGTACACTGAAAACACGTGTTTCAGGCTTGAGGTACACTGGAAACAGGTGTTTCAGCTTAGAAGTCACTGGGAACATGAGTTTCAGCTGAGAATATACTGAGAACACCTGTTTCAGCATTCGTTTACACTGCAAACATGATTTTCCACTTAGTATACACTGGGAACACGTGTTTCAGCCTCTACAAACACAGAAAACAGGAGTTTCAGCTTAGAATATACTGGGAACATCTGTTTCAGCCTTGGAGTACAATGGATACACGCGTTTCAGGCTTGAGGTACACTGGGAATATTTGTTTCACCCTGGGAGTACACTGTAAGGATGAGTTTCAGCTAGAATACACTGGGAACATGTGTTTCACCCTTAGCGTACACTGGAAACAAGTTTCAGCATAGAATACCATGGTAACATATGTTTCAGCCTTGCAGTACACTGGAAACAAGGGTTTAGCTTAGAATACATTGGGAAAATGTGTTTCAGCCTTGGAGTACACTGGAAACTCATGTTTTATATTAGAATACACTGGAAACATGTGTTTCAGTCATGGCATAAACTGGAAACAGGAGTTTCAGCTTAGAATACACTAGGAACATGTGTTTCACCCTTAGGGTACACTGAAAACACGCGTTTCAGGCTTGAGGTACACTGGAAACAGGTGTTTCAGCTTAGAAGTCACTGGGAACATGAGTTTCAGCTGAAAATATACTGAGAACACCTGTTTCAGCATTCGCTTACACTGCAAACATGATTTTCAACTTAGTATACACTGGGAACACGTGTTTCAGCCTCTACAAACACAGAAAACAGGAGTTTCAGCTTAGAATATACTGGGAACATCTGTTTCAGCCTTGGAGTACAATGGATACACGAGTTTCAGGCTTGAGGTACACTGGGAATATTTGTTTCACCCTGGGAGTACACTGTAAGCATGAGTTTCAGCTTAGAATACACTGGGAACATGTGTTTCAGCCTTGGCGTACACTGGAAACACAGTTTCAGCGTAGAATACACTGGAACATGTGTTTGACCTTGGAGTACACTGGAAACAAGCGTTTCAGCTTAGAATGCACTGGGAACATGTGTTTCAGCCTTGCAGTACACTGGAAACAAGAGTTTCAGCTTAGAATACAATGCGAACATGTGTTTCAGCCTTGGAGTACACTGGAAATACCAGTTTCACAATACAATACACTGGAACATGTGTTTCAGGCTTGAAGTTCACTGGAAAGACAAGTTTCAGCATAGAATACACTGTGAGCATGTGTTTCAGCCTTGGAGTACACTGTAAACACGCGTTTCAGCTTAGAATACACTGGGAATATGTGTTTCAGTCATGGTGTACACTGGAAACACGCATTTCAGCTTACAATAAACTGGAAACATGTGTTTGAGACCTGACTTACCATGAAAACACTAGTTTCAGCTTAGAATACCCTGGGAACATGTGTTTCCACCTTAGAGTACACTGGAAACATGTGTTTCAGGCATGAGGTACACTGGGAATATGTCATTCAACTTGGGAGTACACTGTAAACATTACTTTCATCTTCAAATACACTTGGAACATGTATTTCTGCCTTAGCGTACACTGGAAACACAAGTTTCAGCTTAGAATAAACTGGGAAGATGTGTTTGAGCCTTGGGTTACAATGAAAATACGAGTTTCAGCTTCGAATACACTGGGAACATGTGTTTCACCCTTGGTGTACACTGGAAACACGAGTTTCAGCTTAGATTACAATGTGAACATGTGTTTCAAACTTTGAGTACACTGGAAACACGCGTTTCATTTTAGAATACACTGAGAACATGTGTTTCAGCCTTCCACTACACTGGAAAGTCGCGTTTTAGATTAAAATACACTGGCAACATGTGTTTCAGCCTTGGAGTACAGTAGAAACAGGAGTTTCAGCTTAGAATTTATTGGGACCAGGTGCTGCAGCCTTAGAGTACACTGAAAACACGCGTTTCAGGCTTGAGGTACACTGGAAACAGGAGTTTCAGCTTACAAGTCACTCGGAACATGAGTTTCAGCTGAGAATATACTGGGAACACCTGTTTCAGCATTCGCGTACACTGCAAACATGATTTTCAACTTAGAATACACTGGGAACATGTGTTTCAGCCTCGGCATACGAAGAAAACATGAGTTTCAAATTACATTACACTAGGAACATATGTTTCAGCCTTGGAGTACAATGGAAATATGTATTTTACCCTGGGAGTACACTGGAAGCATGAGTTTCAGCTTTGAATACACTGGGAACATGTGTTTCAGCCTTGGCGTACACCGGAAACACTCATTTCAGCTAAGAATACACTGAGAACATATGTTTTATCATAGAATGCACTGGAAACAAGAATTTCAGCTTAGAATACAATGTGAACATGTGTTTCAACCTTGGAGTATAAGGCAAACACCAGTTTCAGCTTAGAATACACTGACAACATGTGTTTCAGCCTTGAAGTTCACTGGAAAGACAAGGTTCAGCTTAGAATACACTGGGAACCTGTATTTCACCCTGGGAGTACACTGTAACTATGAGTTTCAGCTTAGAATACACTGGGAACCTGTATTTCAGCCTTGGCATACATTTGATACACAAGTTTCAGATTAGAATAAAGTGGAAACATATGTTTGAGCCTTGGCTTATAATGAAAACAAGAGTTTCAACTTAGAATATCCTGGGAACATATGTTTCATCCTTGGCGTACACTGGAAACACAAGATTCAGCTTAAAATACACTGGAACATGTGTTTCATCCTTGAACTTCATTGGAAAAACAAGTTTCAGCTTCGAATCCCGGGGGATGGCCTGGTGCTCATGTAACCCCACCTGTCCCCTCAGTCGCGGCCCCCCAGCCAGCCCTGTAGCCAGGAGGAGATGTGTCCCTGCTGAGCCCCCAGCTAACTCTCCTCTGACTTTGCCTTTGGAGATGCCAGGAGATGCAAGACTTGAGACTCAGGACAGCGGCTCCCCCTGGGGGTGCAATGTCCTGGGGAACCCGCAAGAGGGCCTCCCTCTCCTGCTGGGCTCCGCTAGAAATGGAACTTCACACTTCACTCCCCAGTGCCTGTGAAGCCGAGCTTGTGAAGGGGCAGTTAGGCCACAGCCAACCCCGCCAAATAACCTAGCTGGCTCTGAGATTTTCTTCCCGCACATGGCACATGGCACATGGCACTGGCAGGCCGCCCACACGTGTGGCAGGTGTGATGTCACAGGCACCTGCCCGGGTCTCCGGAACAGGGTTTCTTGCACCATCCCTCCCTCCTATGTCGGTAGGGTACCTGGGAAGGCCCAGCAGGACAGACACAATGGCTTTGCCAGGACACTAAAGCCATCAGACAGCACAGGTCTAACTCTGCTCTCCTGAACGCTGCTAGGACCCTGGTGGGCAAGAACGGGGAGCTGTGGGGGACCGCTGAGCAGGGGAACTTGGAGTATTTCTGGGGGCATCAGTCCAAAGCCCAGAGGGGATTCCGGGTACTTCTGCTTAAAGGAAAACATACCGGTCATGGAACCTTGCCAACTTGATGTCACTCCCTCTGTGACACGACAACACAGAAGCTCGAACTCCAGTCACCGGGCACCACGTTCCTGAGACTAGCCCCTCTCACCTCCCTTGGCTGGTGACCTTGGAGAGAGCAGGATGTTCTCCACGGGGTCTCCCGACGTCCTTGGGGTGCCTCTTTGGAAAAGCTCACAACTGTTTCACTCACCGCAGACAGCGGCTCCAGTCTTCCCTTCTGACGCCTGCTGTCACGGAGCGGTGTGTAGACTCAGGTCACTTATGACAGCCCAGCGATGGCCAATCCCAGGGAGGCCACCACTGGGAGCACTGGAGGGCGTCATATCAGTCCCTGCCTCTGTATGTGTGTGTGTGTCTGTGTGTGTGTCTCTGTGTGTGTGTGTGTGTGTTGGAGTGGAAGAGACTCGGGGGTGGTTTGCTGGGTGTCTCAAGTGCCTACCGTGTCCTCTGGAAATCCTAGGCGTTGAGGGGTCATTGTAGTTTTTCACGGCTGGAAGTGTATTCAGACCACCCTGTGAACCTGATCAGGGAAAATGACTTTACGGTGGGTTCTTCACCCGTGGGGAGACCCAGGCAGGCAGTTTTCCAATGGCCCGGACACCAGGCGTGGCCTATCAGAGCTCCACCCAGGAGATCTTGAGGAGGTCGTGGAGACTCAGCTGGACTAGTACAGCTTCTTCCGATCCGATCCTGATCCTTGTCCCTGAGCTAGATACCAGGCCACCGGCAGTCAGAGTGGACCCAGAGTTGAGGGTGGGTACAGAGCGCGCCGTGCCCACAGGATGAAGAGGACCAAGATGTCAGATTCCCACTAGAGTGTTCAGCTGTCCCACCTACATTTTTTAAAAATGTATTCTTTATCTGCTTACTTATTTGCTTATTTATGTATGTCTCATCATCCTCGGCCAGGATAATTTTCCATTGAATTTTAGGGGGAGTGGAAGAGACCGGGAGAGGCAGAGAGAAACCTGGATGTGAGGGAGACACC
>PVJC01044701.1:0-14013 GCA_004026665.1 Murina feae
TAGTGTGACACTGACCACTGGGTACACTGGCTCTTGGGTCTCCAGGGAGGTGCAAAGTCAGCCTCTGCCTGGACTCACCCAGCAGGAGCTACAGAGAGATTTGCAGATTTTTCCTCATTGTATGAGGTTTAGAAGTGCCCAGATGAGGCCCAGCTATGAAGCAAGGCAGGCTGGTGCTGGTGCTGGGTCTTGGGCCTTTTATTGATAGGTTTGGGACTCCCCATGAGCACCTCCATCTTGGAGAAAGCCACGCCTCAGTTCCTGCTCAGATGCCAAACAATCCAGTTCCTCCTCATGTGTGTCTGTGTCCCCCAAAGCCTCATGTTGGTGCTAGAGTTTAGAGGAAGCAGGACCTTGTAAGTTCAGCTTGTGGTGCCAGTCTTTTAAGAGGAACAGCTGGGTCTCCAGCAGGCTGTGTGTCACTAAACGCAAACCCTCACTGGTTTTTATAGCCCATAGTTCTTACTGTCCATAGGGACTTCTTTTCCCAGTTCTGGGACCCTGGACTGGGAGTCTGATGTGGGGCTGGGACTCCTTGCTCCTCCAGGCAGCCTCTTCAGAGAGAAGATCTCTCTCTTGATTAAAAAAGCGGCACATGTGGGTGCCAGACCAACCAGTTCTGTGCCTTCACACCTCAGTCTGCTTTCTTCTTTACTTCTCTAGTTGTAGGACTTCCATTTAGCAAGCTTTCCAGAGGTGTTGGATGATGGTTCTTCTGTATTTTAGTTGTAATTTTGATGTGGTTGTGTGAGACATCAAGAAGAGGAGTTTACCTATGCCATTATGTTCCTATAAATGAAGGTATGTCTTTTGTAAGAAGCAAATATTTGTGTTTTTTGGAAGTCTAGTATGACATCTTTTGTCTTTTAATTGAATGATTTAGCTTATTTATATTTTTGTAATCACTTCTATAATTGTGTTTAAACTACTATCTTACTGTGTATTTTCTATTTATACCATTTATGCTAAGTTCCTTTAAACTCTTTTTTGTGTGTCTCCTTTTGTATTGTTTTTATTATTTTACTAGAGGCCCAGTGCATGAAAATTCGTGTACTCAATGGGGTCCCTCAGCTCGGCCTGCACCCTCTTGCAGCCCAGGAGTTCTCAGGGATGTCCAACTTAGGCCCAGGGGAGCAGGCCTACGCCGTCAGTCAGTCATCCTTAGTGCTGCCACAGAGGCTGGAGAAGTTCCTGCCACTGCTGCTGTGCTCGCCAGCCATGAACCCAGCTTCTGGCTGAGTGGTGTTCTCCCTGTGGGAGTGCACTGACCAGCAGGGGGTAGCTCCTGCACTGAGCATATGCCCCCTGGTGGTCAGTGCATGTCATAGCGACCAGTCGTTCTGATGTTCAGTCAACTTGCATATTAGCCTTTTATTATATAGGATTTCCCCCCTTATTATCTTAGTAGTTAAACACTGTGTGTTTTTTTAATGGTAAACACCTGTATTATATCATGAATCTTTGACTGAAAGTCTAATTTAAATTTGTGCTTTTACCACTTTCTAACAATGCAAGGATCTTAGTATATTTTAACTCCAGTAACCTCCTTTCAATTTGTCCATATATTTGCCCCTTTCATTGTTGCTGTGTTTGAGCCTGTGCATTTCCATTTGTGATTTTATTCATAAAGAAAAGCTTTTGCCCTGGCTGGTTTGGCTCAGTGGATACAGTGTTGGCCTGAGGACTAAAGGGTCCTGGGTTTGATTCTGGGTTACAGGCTCCATCCCCAGTTGGGGGTGTGCAGGAGGCAGCTGATCAATGATTCTCTCTCATCATTGATGTTTCTCTTTCCCTCTTGCTTCCCCTCTGAAATCAACAAAAATATATTAAAAAAAGAAAAGGATACCTTTTGGTATTTATTTTTTTTAAAATTTACCAGTGATAACTCAATTTTTATTTATCTGTTAATACCTATATTTTACTTTATTCTTAAAGGAAATTTTGCTAGCTATAGACCTCTTGGTTGGTAGTTAATATTCTTAATTCAAAAAGTTGGGGGCAAAAGGTAGTTAGTTTAAATTGTACCAGGGAGGTTAAGGAAAGGTTCTTGATAAAGAAGTTTCTGACCATGATGTAGTATGTTGTACAGTATATTCTTCCGACTGTTAATTCCATGGGCTTCTTTAACAACAAAGGACTTTAAAATATCATAATTTTGTGATTCCTTTATAGCTTTTATTGAAATTCACAGTACATTTTAGATCCTGAAGAGGCCACTGCAATAAAATCCATTCAACTTTGTTAAACTCAACATCCCTCCGAAATATTTTGTCAATAAACAATTGTCCTGCGTAATCTCTCATGAACATTTCAAGTATTTGGTGATGCAAAGTATGCAATTTGGGAGAGCCTTTTTAAGGGCTACATGGTCCTGGGATGCAAATAAAAACTTCTATGTGCCGTTTTGGTTTTCTAAGATTAGGTTATTCTCTGTCACCAGAAATACTCTTAAATCTGTTGTTCCAATTTAGGGCTATAGACAAAGTTTTTTCATGGAACTCAATTTTATAACTGTAGTCATGACGTAGTATGGCTAGTACATAGAAGCAGTTCTAGTGGAAATGGTTGAAGTTCCTATAAATCAAGATTTGTTCTGGGTTAGAGATATACATAATCTCCGAGAAGGGGGCATCCTGATAATCCTTATGTTGCACTTTTTGTAAAATAAGGCAACACAGGCAATTACTCCTTGCAGCCTGAGGACTTCAGAAACTCCAGAAGGGCCTGGAGGAAGCAGCAAGTCAATCTTATGTGGAGATCTGGTCAGATTTACTATAGAGCAGTATATTGTATCTCTGTTTTGCTTTTGTTTATTTTTTCCCCAGGCACCAGTGACCCTTTCATTTAAGCCTTTGTGCCAACACGACACTATTTCTGTCATCTTCAAGCCTAGCTGGCATTAAGATATGATACTAGAGATTACCAGTGAAACTCCAAAGTGGATGTATCCATCCGATTCCACAGAGAAGGCAGAGGCTCTCACACCGGGTGTACATGGACAATGTTGCTAGTGACCTTGAGTGGTTAGTGACCGAGGGATGGCTTTTGGCTAGTCAGCTAACAAAAGAGCCGCCTCACGCATTACGTGTGCCTGTGTGACAGCTCCCAGCTCCCATTCCCTCTGCTTTCCTTGTGAATTTTCAAGGAACTCGAGAAGCAAACTCATTGCAATCCCCTCCTTATCTTTGATGCTGCACACATGCAGCTCTGACACGCATTATATTATTAGTTCCGACTTTCTCAATTTTAATTAAAAACAGAAATGAATTATTTTAATCTACCATTTTTGAGAGTCAGCATTATATTGTATGTGATTATCCATTGAAATGGGGTTGGCACAGAAAATTAATGATATTTAAAATATTATCTCTACTATTTTAGTTTGCTCTCCCAGCAAATCTTAATTTAGTCCCCAAATCGTCTCTGTGTACATGATCCTAAGTAAGTAGGCATTTATCCAATGGATTGAGAATCTAAATGTTAACATTTCAAGTATTATCTGAACCATTTCCTGCCATTAAAAACCTCAGAATACCCTAGAATATATAACTATACACTCTATTAAAAAAAAAAACAAATACAAATTACATAGTGAAAAATATTTCAAAAGTCTCTAAGTAGAGTGACCATATGACCTTCTATTTGGCCAGGGCAGTCCTGGCTTTCTCTTGTTGACCTGGGCCAATGACAGATAATAACACTTTCACTTTCAAAAGTGTCTTTATTTAATGAATACATTATTTCCCTCTATTTATTAATCCAATTATAGAAATTAATATGAAACATTTATTTTGTGATTAAAGGAAAATAGGAGTTTTTGATTGATCTATAAATACCCTCTAGTCATTTTCTTAACTAGGGTGTCTGGGTCTAGTTGCATATTAGAATCACATTTAAATCATACATAAACCAATTAAATGAAAATCTCTGGAAGCAGAACACAGGCATCACCATTTTTTTAAAGCTTCACAGATAATTTCAACGTGTAGCCAAGGTTAAGAACTACTGGATTATATAGTTTGTGCATTTAAATGTTTGCAAGATTATTCAAAGACATGTCTAGCTAATATTGTAATTCATTGTATTTGAAACTTAAGTATATGCAATAAACCATATTAATGAATGCCTATTTTCCTTTTCAAAAAAGTATAAACATTTTTTTTCCATTACAGTTGAGATATAGTGTTAGTCTGAGGTCTACAGCATAGTGACTAGACATTTATATTACTTACTAAGAGATCACTTCGATAAGTCTAGTACTTAAATGAATGATTATTGAAACAACTACCATAAACAATGATCAAATAAGTTACTGGCCAATTTAATCATGATGATAACTCTAATAATTGGGCCAATTTTCAGTTTCTTTCAGGTTAATAACTAAACAAACTTCTGAACGATGAATATGTAGCTTGGAACTCAGCTTGTAAATAGCTAATGCAATTGATCTTGTACATATAGACTAGAGGCCCAACGCATGAAATTTGTGCAAGGGGCTCAGCCCTCACAGCCCCGGCTGCCTCCGCCAGCCTTTGCAGCCCTGGCTTTGTCCAGAAGTAGTCCGGATGGTTGTTCTGCTGTTCATCTGATTAGCATATTAGCTCTTTATTATATAGGGTAGAATGCAGTTCTTGAGAGAATATTGTCTTGCCAATTGTTAGTCTCATTCATAAGGAATTCAGGGATAGCTGATTGTTTAGAAGATTTCTTCGAGAAATATACAGTGATATATCCTGGAAATGAACCTGCATATTCACCATAGTATAAGAGTCATTATCCCATAGGAATGAGATCTACAAAATTACAAAGAGTTTAGAGATTTCTGACTATGGTGAGCATGGTGACTTTCATCCAGATATCCTATCTAATAAAACAGTAGTATTCAAATTAGGCATCACTCCATCACAAAGATGGCCACCCCCATGGCCACAAGATGGCGGCACCCATAGCCACATCCTATCTAATAAAAGAGTAATATGGCCCTGACTGGTTTGGCTCAGTGGATAGAGCGTTGGCCTGTGGACTCAAGGGTCACAGGTTCGATTCCAGTCAAGGGCATGTACCTTGGTTGCAGGCACATCCCCAGTAGGAGGTGTGCAGGAGGCAGCTGATTGATGTTTCCCTCTCATCGATGTTTCTAACTCTCTATCCCTCTCCCTTCCTCTCTGTAAAAAATCAATAAAAAAATATATATTAAAAAAAAAAGAGTAATATGCAAATTAGGCGTCACTCCATCACAAAAATGGCCACCCCATGGCCACAAGATGGTGGTGCCCATAGCCACAATATGGCAGTGCCCAGTCCGGCTCATCCCCACCACTGAAGTGGTCATGCCTGTTAGCCGGGCAGGTGGCAGGGGAGGTGGGGGGCCTGAGGGGTGGAACAGGTGATCAGAGAGGGCTGGAGGCCCCCTGCCCAGACCACAGGCCTTCACCAGAGGCCTCCGGCATGGGCAAGGCTGGAGCAGGTGATCTCAGGGCTTGGGAAGGGGAAGAACCTGCGATCACAGGAGTCTGGGCACAGACAGAGCCAGCAATGCAAGGTTCTGGGGTCCTCTTCCCAGGCGTGTAGCCTTGGCCAGAGGCTGCCGGTGAGGCAAGGGCAGAGCCGATGAAGGCAGGGGGCAGGATCAGAGCCAGTGATCGCAGAGGCCTGGGCTGTGTGAAGCCAGCAATCAGAGGGGTTTGGGGGTCTTCAGCCCAGGCCTGCAGCCTCAGGCAGAGACTGCAGGCCTGGGCAGGGGCAGAGTCAGTGATCACAGGGGTCTGGGGGTCCCCTGCTCAGGCCTGCTTCCTCAGCCAGAGGTTATAGGCCTGGGAAGTGGTGGAGCTGGGATTGGAGGGGCAGGGGTGGAGCTGGTGATGGGAGTGAACTGCAGAAGAAACACCTTTTTTTACCACTCATTGGCTAAGCTCCCTGTATGCCACTTATAATATTCTTAGTAACTTCGGTAATAAGAATCCAAAAAGGTGATCTAGGGTTTTTCTACCACACTCCTGGAGAAAAAAAAAAATGAAGGTCCACTGCTGGAGGGCTAAGAAATGTCATATCCTGCCCTAGCCAGTTTGGCTTAGTGCATAATGCCTCAGCCTGCTGACTTCAGGGTGTGGGTTCAATTCTGACCAAGGGCATGTACCTAGGTTGCAGGCTCCTCCCTGGCCAGGGCCCAGGTCAGGGCATATGCAGGAGGGAACCAATCAAAGTGTTCCTCTTACTTTGATGTTTCTCTCTGTTTTTCCCTTCTCTTGTACATTCTCTAAAAATCAGTGGAAACATATCCTCAGGTAAGGATAAAAAAAAAAGAAAGAAATGTCATATCCTATGAAAGATACATCTTGAAAATGCCTAGAGAAAGTTGTCATTTTTTCATGGTGAAGGGACTGGAGTGCATGTTGATGAAAACACCTTGGTGGCTGTGGTGACTGGCAGTGGCTGCAGCAGCGGGGTGATGGGGCTGGTGGCTTCCCCTGGTTAGCCTGGTTGCCTCCCACAAAGGGAGGCCAAACTGCAGCTTAGGCCTGCTCCCCAAGGGGAGCAGGAAGCGGGTCTAAGCCATCAGTAGGACACCCCCTGAGGCCTCCCAATATGTGAGAGGGGGCAGGCTAGGCAGAGGAATTCCCCCCCCCAGTGCACAAATTTTGTGCACCAGGTCCCTAGTCTATAATAATAAAAGTGTAATATGCAAAATGAACCAAATGATGGAACAGCAGAATGGCCCTCTGGATGACCTTCCAGACAACCATGCTATATGACATGCACTGGTGCCAGGCCAGCCAAAGTGGGTGTGATGTGATTGGTGGGGGTCCACCATGCCCCATGATAGCCCTGCAGAGAGTGGTGATCAATCACAGATCCCCAGCTAGGTGTGCGGGGCCTCCCTCTGCTGGGTGATCGATACTAGAGCCCCATAGTCAATCGTCCCACAGAAGGAGACCCAGGCCACCAGTCAGCGATGCTGTGGCAGGTGTGCAGGGCTGGGTAGTGATTGTCCCACAGAAGGAGGCCCAGGCCAGCCAAGCAACTGCATCCTACTCTTATCACCTATAGAGAGAGATGGCCAGTGGCGGGGGAGGGGGTCAGCGCAGCACAGATGGCAAGCAGTGGCAGCGGTGTGGGCAGGGCCAGCTGCCAGCAGCCAGGGAAAGGAAAGCCCCAATAGGCCTTGGTTGCCAGCCAGGCCTAGGGATCCTACTCGAGGGTTCCTAGATTGTGAGAGGGCACAGGCCAGGCTGAGGGACAACCCCCCCCTCCATGCATGAATTTTGTATACTGGGCCTCTAGTGTCCTATAAGACACCAAAGTTGGACCTGCCCTCAGAAGAGTCCCTGCAATTAGTTGGGGGAGGGGAGTTCTGTGCCTCCAAACAAATGCAAGTTAAATAATTCAAAAGAAAGTGAGAGTCTTCCATGTTAACAAAATATTCAATAAGTTTTTACTGTTTAAAAGTGCTTTTGTTAAATTTACTATCATTTTACAGCCCCTATAAATAACCACCTTTATCCTGGATGTCTTTATTGTTACCACTTTCTTATATTTTGGTTTAAAAATGAAATCCTTTCCTAACACTACGCAATTATTATGCTTGGAAGGAACTGACACATTATGTGAAGCTCTATATAAAAAGCCAAGGTAAATTTATTCTACAATTTTTTAGAGTAGTCTATGTTCTATAATAAAATTTTGTCTTAGTCTGTAAGGTGAAAATATTTAGCTGTATTAAGATTACATGACTTCAAAAAGACACAGACTAAGCATTTGAAAGATCTAAAAACTCAAGACAATGTGTCACGTTAGAAGGAATTTATTTCAATTCAAATATACTTTTAAAAAAGTGAACTTCTTTGAAGAATTTATTTTAGCAAAAGGTACTTTTGGAAGATCACTTTTACCAAAGCATATATGAATAAGCTGTTTTTAGCCTTTTCCACATCTGACATGCTATTCATATAATCAAACACATAGGCCTAAGGATGATTTACTGGGCTCTCAGATTTTGAAAATGAATGTGTGTTGAAAAATGAATATTCCAGGGCAGAGGTCGACAGTGTGTGGTCCCTGGACCAACAACATCAGGATCACCTGGGAACTTATTACAAACTAGCTGTACCCAGCCACGCGTTGCTGTGGCTCAGTCTGGTTAAATGGAAAAGAAAGAAAAGAGAAAGCGCACGTTTCTAATATGTTTAATTGCACAATGCTTGTGGGTATACAATGCGCCCTTCTGGGTGGCTGCCCCTGGCACGCCGCTGCCCTTGCCCTGCCTGGCTGGTCTGGCCTCGCACATGCGCGCCTCTGCAACCTGGGCTCCCCAGTACTGGCCTGCACCCCTGCCCCATGCCCGAAGCGGCCCAGCTGCTCCCGACTCCCACAGTTAGGGGCCCTCACCAAGCCACCCGAAAGCTGGAGGAAAAAGGAGCCCAGGAAGCTCTCCCATTGTGTTGATGCACCACAGTTTTTTAATCCATTCACCTGCTGCTATGAACATAGGGATGCTGGTTTCTTGGGATATATTCCTAGAAGTGGAATTTCTGGGTCAAATGGGAATTCCATTTTTAATTTTTTGATGAAACTTCACACTGTTTTCCACAGTGGCTGCACCAGTCTGCATTTCCACCAACAAGACAAAAGGGTTCCTTTTTCTCTACATCCTCACCAACACTTGTTGTTTGTTAATTTGTTGATGGGAATCAGACTGGTGGAGTCACTGTGGAGAACAGTATGGAGTTTCCTCAAAAAGTTGAGAATGGAACTCCCATTTGACCCAGTAATCCCACTTCTAGGGCTATATCCTAAGAAACCAGAAACACCAATCAGAAAGGATATATGCACCCCTATGTTCATAGCAGCACAATTTACCATAGCTAAGATTTGGAAACAGCCTAAGTGCCCACCAGCAGATGAGTGGATTAAAAAACTGTGGTACATCTACACAATGTAATACTATCCTATATAATAAAGGGGAATATGCAAATTGACCGTCACTCTGGTCAATTTGCACCCACAGCTGAGGCTAAGTTCCCATAACAAGCCTTAAGGGGCAATCAGCAGGGACCTGAGGCTGCACGCCCACCCACCTCCTGCATGGGGCTTGACAGGGGACCTCAGGTCGTGCCTTCCACCCGCAGAGCTTGACAGGAGACCTCAGGCTGCTCCCCCCACCCTGGCACCAGGCCAGAGGAACTCAGGCTACACCCTCTTCCCTGGTACCAGGCTGAGGGACCTCAGGCCATGCCCCCCACCCTGGCCCCAGGCCAAGGGATCTGAGGCTGTGCCCCCCATCCAGTGGGACTTGATGAGGGCCCTCAAGGTGTGCCCTCTGCCCTTGTGCTGGGCCAGGGGACCTCAGCCCATGCCCCCCACCCCAGCACCAGGCCAGGGGACCTCAGGCTGTGCCCCCTGCCCCAGCGCCAGGCTGGGGGATCATAGGCTACTCCCTCCACCCAGCAAGGCATGATGGGGGATCTTGGCATGGCCCCCTGCCCTAGAACCCAGGGGACCTGAAGCTGCACCCCCCACCTGGCAGGGCTTGACAGGGAGGACCGACCAGGTCTGGATCTAGCCCAATGAAGGGAGGCCGTCCAGGTTTGGGTCTCGAGCGAATTTGAGGTGCACATGGGTGGTTGAAGACTTGACTCTGGGTTCCATGGTGCACCCCAGACTCTGACAGGAGGAAGATTTTCATATACATTTTACTAATTTTCTTTAATCTCTGACACTTCTATTATAGAGAAAGGGCAAATAGCAATATTAAAATATTTCCTCTAATTAATCCCCCTTTAATGTGCACAAATTTCGTGCACTGGGCCACTAGTGCTGCTATAAAAAAGAAAGAACTTTTACCATTTGCAATAGCATGGATAGAATTGGAGAGCATTATGCTAAGCAAAATAAGCCAGTCGGAGAAAGATAAATATCACCTGATCCACTCATATCTACTCTAATAAAAGAGCAATATGGAAATTAACCATCTCTCTGGGATGCCCAAGCCATGCCCATCAGCCAATCAGAGCGGCTGTATGCAAATTAACTCAGCCAAGATGGAGGCCAGCCAGCCGCAGGACAGCATGCAGGCAGGGCTTGGCTGCTTCGTGGTTACTGGGGCGAGATCACAGAAGAGTTAAGCCCTGCCTGCGTGCTATTCCATGGCCAGGCAGAGTCTGGTTGCTTCACAGTAGCCGGGGTGAGATCTTGGAGGAGGTAAGGCAGGCCCGGCTGTGGGACAGCAGGCAGGCGGGGCCTGGCTGCTTCGAGGTCACCGGGGCAAGGTTCTGCTTCCTGGTGGCAGGGGCGAGATTGGGGAGCAGGCAAGCGGGGCCAGGCTGGGATCCCTCGGCCTGGCCTGCATGCTCTCACAATCTGGGACCCCACGGGGATGTTGGAGAGCCAGTTTAGCCTGCTTCTGGGTCACTGGTGGCCTGCTTCTGGGTCACTGGTGGCGAGATGGGGGAGCAAGCAAGCATGGCCAGCTGGCAGCACCCAGCCCTGGCCACAGCTCACGGGACAGAACAACATGCAGGCATGCCAGGAGCCTGAGAGATCAACACAGAGGGGTACCTGCTCCAAGCCTCCATGTGCACTGCTCCGAGCCTCAGATGCAGCTGGGGACAGGCCCCCAGCAGGGATACACACACTCACACATACACACACAGGATGCTCTGAGCCTCTGCAGTGCAGCTGGGGACAGGCCCCAGCAGACACACACACACACACACACACACACACACACATAGCGCCTGCCCGCACTGTGAGAGGGGGCAGGCTGGGCTGAGAAATCCCACACCCTCCCAGTGCCTGAATTTTGTGCACCGGGCCCCTAGTGTGGGATATAATAATCAACATAATTTGATGAACTAGAATAGATCCAGAGATAAGTGATAGGGGAGGGGGGTGTTAGAGAGCAAACAAAGGACTTGTATGCATGTATATTAGTATAACACAGACACTGGGGTGGTGGGGGCTTGCCCGGGGTGAGAATGGCTGGGGGGAGGGGCTTCAATTGGGGAAAAAGGAGACATATGAAAAACTTTAGACAAAAAAAAAAAGTGATGAGTAGCAAAGATCTACAACAAGAATTACTCTACCCAGCAAGGCATTTAGAATTGAGGGTCAAATAAAGAGTTCATCACCACCAGACCAGTATTATATGAAATGTTGAAGGGTATTGTTTAAGAAGAGGAAGAAGAAAAAGAAAATGATCAAAAATGTGAACAACAAAAAGGCAACAAATACATATCTATCAACAATTGAATCTAAAAATAAAAATAGCCCTAACTGGTTTGGCTCAGTGGATAGAGCATTGGCCTGTAGACTGGAGGGTCCCAGGTTTGATTCCAGTCGAGGGCATGTGCCTTGGTTGCGGGCATATCCCCAGTGGGGTGTGTGCAGGAGGCAGCTAATCAATGTTTCTCTCTCATCAATGTTTCTAACTCTATCTCTCTCCCTTCCTCTCTGTAAAAAATCAATAAAATATATTAAAAAAATAAAAATAAATGAATAAGAAATCTAATAAACCAAGTAAACTTGTAAATAAAACAGAATCAGAGGCATGGAACTGGAACAGACTGATGATTCTCAGAGGGACAGGGGATGGTAGGGTGGGAAGAGATTAAACAAAGATCTTATATGCATATATGCATTACCTGTGGACACAGGCAATAGAGTGGCAAAGGCCTAGGGTTGTGGGGGGGACTAGGTAGAGGGGGGCAATAGGGGGCAACAAGAGGGACATCTGTAATCTCAACAAGAAAGATTTTTAAAAAATTAAAAAGACATATCTTATACATAAGAATATAGAAACAATGAAAAGAGAAGGGTGAAAATATATATAATATGTGTATATTATATATATTATACATATATTATATATATAATGCAAACACTGGACAAAAAACTGATAAAGCTTATATGTTAGTACTAATATATCAATTTGTCAGCCAATTAAGTAGACCTTAATGCAAATATTGTTAGAGATAATATATATGTGACATATATAATCCTATATAATAAAAGGGCAATATGCAAATTGACCCTAACAGCGGAACGACTGAGAATGACTAGTCACTATGACACACACTGACCACCAGGGGGCAGACGCTCAATGCAGGAGCTGCCCTCTGGTATTCAATGCGCCTCCCACAGGGGGAGCTCTGTTCAGCCACAAGCCAGGCTGATGGCTGCCAGCACAGCGGTGGTGGTGGGAGCCTCTCCCGCCTTCTCAGCAGCACTAAGGATGTCCAACTACAGCTTAGGCCTGCTCCCCTCTGGCAAGTGGACATTCCTTGAGGGCTCCCAGGCTGCCAGAGGAATATCTGACTGTCAGCTTAGGTTCCATCCCCTAGAGAGCAAGCCTAAGCCAGCAGGTGGGACATCCCCTGAGGGGTCCTAGACTGCGAGAAGGCACAGACCAGGTTGAGGGACCCCCTCCCCCGAGTGCACGGGGCCTCTAGTACATATATAAACCTAGCATAAAGATGCAATACACACACACACACACACACACAGTAGGGGCCTCATGCATGAAATTTGTGCACTGGGGAGGGGGTTCCTCAGCCCAGCCTGCCCCCTCTCACATATTGGGTGCCCTCAAGGAGAGTCCTACTGAAGGCTTAGGCCCATTCTCTGCTCCCCTTGGGGAGTAAGCCTAAGCCACAGTCTAGCCTCCCTTTGTAGGAGGTGACCAGGATAATCAGGGGAAGCCACCAGCCCCATCACCCCACTGCTGCAGCCACTGCCAGTCACCACAGCCACCAAGGTGTTTTCATCAACATGAACTCCAGTCCCTTCACCATGAAAAAGTGACGACTTTCTTTAGGCATTTTCAAGATGTGTCTTTCATAGAATATGACATTTCTTTTTTTTTATCCTCGCCTGAGGATATGTTTCCATTGATTTTTAAAGAATGTGCAAGAGAAGGGAAAACAGAGAGAAACATCAAAGTGAGAAGAACACTTTGATTGGTTCCCTCCTGCATATGCCCTGGCCAGGGAGGAGCCTGCAAATTCATGGCCTTAGTCAGAATTGAACCCACACCCTGCAATCAGCAGGCTGAGGCATTATGCACTGAGCCAAACTGGCTAGGGCAGGATATGACATTTCTTAGCCCTCCAGCAGTGGACCTTCATTTTTTTTCTCCAGGAGTGTGGTGGAAAACCCTAGATCACCTTTTTGGATCCTTATTACCCAAGTTACTAAGAATATTATCAGTGGCATACAGGGAGCTCAGCCAATGAGCAGTAAGAAAAGGTGTTTCCTCTGTAGTTTACTTCCATCACCGGCTCCATCCCTGCCCCTCCAATCCCAGCTTCATCCCTGCCCAGGCCTGTAACCTCTGGCCAAGGAAGCAGGCCTGGGCAGGGGACCCCCAGACCCCTGAAATTGCCAGCTTCACAGAGCCCAGGCCACTGCAATCGCCAGCTCTGATCCTGCCCCCTACCATCGCCGGCTCTGCCCTTGCCCCACTGGCAACCTCTGGCCAAGGCTATAGACCTGGGCAGGGGACCCCCAGACTTCTGCTTTGCCAGCTCCACTGGTGTTCAGACCCCTGGGATCGCAGGCTCCACCCCTCAGGCCCCCTGCCTCCCCCGCCACCTGCCTGGCTAACAGGCCTGACCACTTTAATGGCGGGGCTGAGCCAGACTGGGCACCTCCATCATGTGGCTATGGGGAAAGCCATCTTGTGGCTATGGGGTAGGCATATATTTGACGGAGTGATACCTAATTTGCCTATTCCTCTTTTATTAGATAGGATATATATATATATATATATATATATATATATATATATATAGTCTAGCATATATATATATATAGTCTAGCATATATATATATAGCATATATATATATATATATATATATATATATATAGTCTAGCATATAAATGATTTATATTTGGTGTATCAAAATTGACAGAATTTAAGAAAAAATGCACATATCCACAATCATGGTAGAAGATTTTAACACATCTCTAACAGTAGTTGGTAGAACAAGCAGATATTCAATTAGAAAAAATATAGA
>PVJC01044702.1:0-14034 GCA_004026665.1 Murina feae
TGAATATATGTTAATTGCAGCATAATTTACAATAGCTGGTATATGGAAGCAACCCAAATGCCTATCAATAGACAAGTGGAGACCTAACTGGTTTGGCTCAGTGGATGGAGCATCGGCCTGTGAACTGATAGGTACCGGGTTCGATTCTGTTAAGGACATTTATCTTGGTTGAGGGTACATTCCCAGTGGGGGTGTGCAGGAGGCAGCTGAATTGATGTTTCTCTCTCATCAATGTTTCTGACTCTCTATCCTTCTCCTTTCCTCTCTGTAAAAAATCAGTAAAATATATTTTAAAAAATAGTCAAGTGGATAAAGAAGAAGTGGTACAAAAATACAATGGAATATTACTTGGCTGTAATAAAAAATGAAACCTTACCTTTTGCAACTGCATGAATGGACTTAGAGGTTAAACTCAGTGAAGTAAGTCAGACAGAAAGATAATTACCATATGATTCCAATTATATGTGAAATCTAAAGAAAAAAATGAATGAAAAAACAAAATAGAAAGACTCATAGAGATCAGACTAATGGTGCCAGAGGAGGGAAGGTTTGGGGGCTGGATGAAATGGTGAAGAGATTAAGAAAAACAAAGCGGTAACATTAAAAATGGCGGCAGAGTACTAGTAAGTTGATGTTGCACAGACACGGTCCCAGAACAAACTTGAAGAGCAACTGATATACAGAAAAAGTTCCTGAATAATCAATGGAAGATTTACTGGAGAGAACCCCAAAACTCGAGGACGGAAAGTGGAGGCACCATAGAGACTGGTAGGAGGGGCAGAGGGGAGAAGGACTGGCCAGGTGTTCAAAGGCAGCAACTGAAGTCCTGGAGAGATATCTCAGCTGTAGGGGAATGCTACAGAGAACTCTTGGGAACTAATCTCCAAGTTGGCCACCCCAGCCAAGAGCACAACTGAGGAGGGTACCCACATAACATCTGGGTGTGAAAAGCAACGGAGTTACTATCGTTCAAGGAGTGGCAGTTGAAAATTAAGCCACCCTCTGAAATGGCCAACACACAAAATTTTCTGTGGAACCACCCATATTGTGCTCCGGCAGAGGAAGAGCAGAGTGGACTTACACTGTGAGCAGAAGCCAGGATTGGGGACTCAGAGGGGAGAGCTCAGAGGGCAGACATCCCCAGTTTCCTGGGCTGAGTCTTTTCCTCACACAGTAGAGGACATCTTTCCTACATAGACATTTACCTTGCCTGGTGGGGAAGGCAGTTGACATACCCTAATGGAAAACATCTTGCCCTGAGGCCACTTGGGAGACTGAAAAAAAAATAAACAAACAAATAGCCTTCAGACAGAAACCACTGCCCCACCCTGTTGAAAATAACTCTCACCACATCTCTGGACTATTGCCAGTGGGGAGGGGACAATCAAGTCAGAATCCTATCACTGTGTAGGCAGAGGCAGACTCTGGACATTTTGAGCATTTGTTGATCAAAGTAGTGAGAAACTGTGTTTCACACTGTCCCGCACTAGAGTGTGAGAGCCATAGAGGATGTACTTGGTACAGAGTCACAAACACAAACAGATAGCCAAAATGAGGAAACAAAACACCAAAAAAACAAAATCCAATGAAAGAACAAGAGAATTTCCACAAAAAGAGATAAATGAAGCAGAGATCAGAAATATATCTGTAACAGAGTTCAGAGTATGAAGTGAAAGATGATCAACAGCATAAAAAAAGATATAGTAACTATTAGGTCAAAGGGAGGGGGGGTCCAGGGGCTGATACATGCCCCCAGAAGGTCAGCTACCAGACAGATGACAACACAGATTCCTTCATGGAACATATGAAGACCCTCGTGGCAGGAACTCCCACAGCCTTCCTGAAGCGTCTGCCCCCGGGTGGTCAGTGTATGTCATGTTGACCAGTCATTCCCAGTCATTCTGCTGTTATGGTCAATTTGCATATTACCCTTTAATTATATAGGATAGAGGCCTGGTGCATGGATGGGAGCTGTCTGGTTAGCCCTGAAGGGTGTCCCAAATCACGGTGGGGTGCCCACTGGGGTGTCTGGCCAGCCTGGGTGAGTGGCTGAGGGCTCTTTTCAGGCTGGCCACATCCCCTTCAGGGTAGGAGTCCCCAAGGGGGGGGGGTGCCTGGCCAGACTGACTGAGGGATCTAGTGCCTTTTTCAGGCTGGCCACAGTCCCTTCAGGGTGGAGGTCACCCCGGGGTCCTGCTGGTGTGCCTGGCCAGTCTGGCTGAATCACTGATTGCTGTGTGCAGGCTGGCCAAGCCCCCCAGTGGGGACCTTCACCCCATGAGGATATGGCCAGCCTGGTAAGGGGCTGATGACTGTTTGCAGACTGGCCACAGCCTCTTCAGAGTAGGGGTCACCCCTGGGTTGCCTGGCCAGCCTGGATGAGGGAACGATGGCTGTTCGCAAACTGGCCACATCTCCTTCAGGGTGTGGTCCCCATTGGGGTGACTGGCCGGCCTGGGTGAAGGGCAGATGGCTGTTTGCAGGCTGGCCAAGCCCCTCAGCAGGGACCCTCATCCAATGAGGGTGTGGCCATCCTGGGTGATGGGCGGATAGCTTTTTGCAGGCTGGCCAGGGCCCCCAGTGACCAAGCTCCCAGCAAGGCTGGCTGGAAGCAGGTATCTGGAATTTATTTATCTCCTATAATTGAAACTTTGTTGCCTTGAGCAGAGGCCGCAGCCAGCCAACGCAGTCAGGAAGCTTGGCTTCCTCCATCACGGGGGCCACCAAGCCTCCTGCTTGCTCCAGCTCTGTGGCTGCTGACTTCCATCTTGGTTGGGTTAATTTCCATATGGTTGCTCTGATTGGCTGGTGGATGTGGTCTGCATGTAGCAGAGTGACACCAACTTGTGTATTTCTCTTTTATCCATGTAGATATTCTAATTATCTAAAATATTTGCTAAGATATGCTACTGTATTATATACTACCAGTACTATATAAATACTAGGAGCCCGGTGTACAAAAATTTGTGCACTCGGGAGGTCCCTCAGCCCAAACTGTGCCCTCTTGCAGTCTGGGACCCCTCTGGGGCTGTCCACCTGCTGGCGTGCCTGGTCAGCCTGGGTGAGGGGCTGATGGCTGTTTGCAGGCTGGCCAAGCCCTCCAGTAGGATCCCTCACCCCATTGGGGTGTGGCCAGCCTGGGTGCTGGCCTAAGGGCCGTTTTCAGACTTTCAGGCTGCCCACAGTCCCTTCAGATTTTGGGCCCCTACTGGGGTATCTGGCCAGCCTGGGTGACAGACTGAGGGCTGTTTTCAGGCTGCCCACAGCTCCCATTGACCCAACATCCCAGCAAGCCTGGCTGGAAGCAGGTTTCTGGGGTTTATCTTCTGTAATTGATACACTGTTTCTTCAAGCTGAGGCCTAGGCAGGTAATGCAGCCTTCTGTTGGCTTCAGCTCTGTGGCTTCCATAATTGAGACAATGTTGCAAATATGTTGTTGCCTGGAGCTGAGAGAAGCCCAGGCGGCTGGCAAACAGTTTTACTCCTGCTGCAACCGAAGCTGCCTGTTTACTCAGCTCAGTGAATGCCGGCCTCCATCTTGGCTGGGTTAATTTGCATATAGTCGCTATGATTGGCTGGTGGGCGTGGCTTAGGCATTCCAAAGGAACAGTAAATTTCAATATCACGCTTTTATTAGATTGGATACTACATACACCACATATACTACATTCTACATTATATGTACACTAGAGATCCAGTGCACGAAATTCATGCACGGAGGGGTTCCCTCAGACCAGCCGGCACTCTCTCCAATACGGACTGCTTCTCCGTCTATCAATTATTAAAAAAAAAAAAAAAGTAAAAGAACGCTCTAGCTGGTTTGGCTGATTGCATAGCACATAGGCCTGTGCATTGAAGGGTCCCAGGTTTGATTCCATTTAAGGGCACATGCCCAGGTTGCAGGCTTGATCCCCAGTAAAGGGCATGTAGGAAGCAGCCAATCAATGATTCTCTTTCATCATTCATGTTTCTCTCTCTCTCAACCTCTTCCTTCCTCTCTGAAATCAATAAAAGTATATTTAAAAATAAAAAGTAAAAGAAAGTCCTACTCTGTCACTAAGAACAGTTTCTTTGGAAGAGACTGTGGCTTTTTTTCCTGCTTGATTTGTATACTTTGACAATATCCCTAAATTTATGATCCTCAGCGGATTCATAAAGGAGAGAACTATTCAAGGAGTGAATGATTAGAAATTATAGATATATCACTTTTTGGAAATGCATCCAATACCCACTAGGAAATATGTCAGTATTTAGATAACAAGAAAGGCAAAAGTTGTTAGAGAAACTCGGTTAAAGGCCTTGCGCTCCCTGCCAGGCCTAGATGTATGTTGTGGAAAAGAAAAGGTCACACTGTCTATGATCACACAGGGCTACTCCATGACCATGATGAATCTAGACAGAAGCAAAGGCATTCATGTCTGTACACCTGATGAAACAGAACAGGCTTCCAAAGAATAAAAATAATAAAACTCCCCTTTCCTCACAAATATGATTTCTGTTTCCTACATTGCAGGGTTAGCATGACTTTATTTTTTCCCGTCTTCTAAATAAAAATTAGTATCACCACCTTATGTATAAATAAGTTCATTTCCTCACAGAATCCAATGCAGAAAAATGTTTGGCTTCCCTGAATGGCAAATAAATGATCTGTCACCAGGCAAAATACAACAAACCCTTTTCAGTGTGCCATCACTGTCACACCCCACAGCCTTTTATGGTTTATGGTCATTGTTATTATTTGAATTCATTCCATTCCATGTCTCTTTTACCACAGATGTAACTTTTTTTTCACAGATGTGATTTTGTTGGTATTTGGCTGGAAGGGACCAAAAAAAACATGACTGAAGTTTAATATTTTGAACGAATAAGAAAGCAGACTGTGTCAAATAAGTATAAAAAAATTTAATTTCCCTGAGAAAACATGTTTGAATTTATACACAAATGACAATTGTGACTCAGATTATTAAATTAAATGGAAAAGATAACATGTTGATCTGAAAATACATAATTACAATGGGATAGTTAAAGATGTCCTCAGGAAACAATAAAATAGAACAGCTATTAGCATCAGAGTGATTGGCAAACAGTTCATATTTCCTTAAAAAGTACAGAAGCACAGATTAGAGAGAAAAATGCAAATAATTTTAATCACATACAACCCAAGATAACTGAAAACATTGAGATTAGGCACAACTCTGAGTGACAGCACACATCAGAGTCCGCCTGCAATGAGGAAAGTGCCGATTCTCACATGGGAGGACTGGCTCAGAGCCCTCACTGCAGAGGGTGGTACAAGTACAAACTGTCACGGAGCTCCTTGGCACTGCACCATTGCAGCTGTCACAGTGGGATTTGGATCCCATTAGTAGGGGTACAATAGGACAAGATGATACTAGTCAAATTAGACCTCAAGGAAATGCAATCTAGAGAACAGCATACCCTTCAGAGAATAGCCTCAACCATGACAGTCTACATTTGCCGTCCGGTGGACACCTATGGGCTTGCAGGAAAAGCTAATCTACGCTGGAACTTTCATGTTAAATTCTGAACATCTTGTGAAGCTTACACCTGACATAAGTAAAGGACTGGCTGGCAGTTTTGAGGATATTCCTGGCTGATAGGGTAAAGAGCAAGAAAAATAAACTAAAATATTTTCTTAATTGTGCCCCATGGAACACAAAAGCAACCATGAAAATAATTCACATGGGACTCCACAGTGAACTGTAAGCACAAATATATGGGAAATACTTATCTAACAGTGAATTTCAACTTCAATTGAAAAATTAAAAAAGAATACATATGTGTGCAGGGCCTATTCATTGAAACCTTGTCAGGTCACATTACTGGGTAGCTGGGTCGATCTTTGGTCAGGCACAAGGGAACACATTTCTCTCTCACATCATTGTTTCTCTCTACTACTCTCTCTCTCCTTTCCTCACTCCAAAAAACAATTTTAAAAAACAAACAAAGAATGAGTATTGATAATGAGTAAGTCAAAAGTTTATAGATGTTTTTATTGCAGTGAGTTTTGGGAAGTATATGACTTTATTTGTAACAGGCTTATTTATATGCAGCAGTCAGTTACACTGATAGGATTTCTTTCAAGTGCAATTTTCAAGCTACTTTGAGATTATTTGTTAAAATTTTAAAGTTTGTTTTCATTGTTAAATATACAATATATATTCTCACACGGTATTGTAGGGATACTGGTGGCCAGGTGAACAAAATTTGTGCATGTTAAAGGGGAATTAATTAGAGGAAACATTTTAATACTAGAGGCCCAGTGCATGAAATTTGTGCATGGGAGGTCTGTCCCTCAGCCCAGCCTGCACCCTCTCCAATCTGGGACCCCTCGAGGGATGCCTGACAGCCCAAACATGTAGGAAAACCTTCATGTTGCCTCATCCTATGTAATAAAGAGCTAATATGAAAGTAGCTGTCACACCCTTGTGCCAGGGCTGGAAAACATGAGGCTGTGCCAATACAGGACTGTTGGCTCCCAACTGCTCACCTGCCTGATTGTCCCTAACTGCTTCTGCCTGCCAGCCTGATCAACCCCTAACCACTCCCCTGCCAGCCTGATCAACATGTAACTGCTCCCCTGTCACCTTGATTGCCCCTAACTGTCCTCCCCTGCCGGCCTGGTCATCCCCAACTGCCCTCCCTTTCAGGCCTGGTCTCTCCCCACTGCCATCCATTGCTGGCCTGATCGCCAACAACTGCCCTCCCCTGCAGGCCATCTTGTGGTGGCCATGTTATGTCCACATGGGAGCAGCCATCTTTGACCATAAGGGGGAAGCCATCTTGTGTGTTGGAGTGATGGTCAATTTGCATATTACTCTTTTATTAGACAGAATTGTTATTGGCCCTTTCTGTATATTAGAAGTGTCAGATGAAAGAAAATTAGTAAAATGTGTGTGAAAATCTTCCTGTCAGTGTCTTGGGCAGGCTGCAGGACCTCCAGAGTCAAGTCCCTGCCCATTTGTGCACACGTTGAAACAGCAAGAGACCCAGAACTGGCCGGCCGCACCCCTGTCAAGCCCTGCAGGGGAGGGAGCGCAGCCTCAGGTACCCTGTCAAGCCCTGTCAGGCAGGGGGCACAGCCTCAGGCTCCCTAGCCCAAGCAGAGGGGATACTCAGGTATCCTGGCCCTGACACACGGTTATGACAGCCACTTGCATATTAGCTCTTTATTACGTAGGACGAGGAAACATGAAGGTTTTCCTATATTTTTACATTCAATAAATTCCACAATTTTGAGTTTTTCATGACCTTATCAAGGAAAAGGAACACCTCAAGACTTTCCCACCTTCTCTATATGTAAATACTTTCTACAGGTGGATTCTCACATGTCCATGAAAGGCTCTGTATGTTCCTTATGTTCATACACTTAATCTCGGGTGTGAGTCCCTTCATGATTTTGTAAAGAACTAGGATACCAGCCGTAACTGGTTGGCTCAGTGGATAGAGCGTCAGCCTGCAGACTCAAGGGTCCCAGGTTCAATTCCAGTCAAGGGCATGGGGAGTGTGCAGGAGACAACTCATTGATGTTTCTAATTCTCTATCCCTCTCCTTCCTCTTTGCAAAAAATATTTAATATTTAGTATTTCAATAAAATATTAAAAAACAAACACAAAAACAAACTAGGATACCAAAGGCTCCTTTACAATCTTTACATGACAGGGCTTCTATTCAGTGAGCTCCTTCATCCTTTACAATAAACTGGAAGAAATGCATGCTTTCTAACCCTCTTTCATTTCTATGGTCCATCCCCACTATGGATTATCATACATGATGGCACAGCCAAGAGATAAATGAAGGTTCTTTGCTATTCTTTACATTAACAGTATTTCTCAATATATTATGTTTTCACCTGTCTATAAAAACTAGTTGGAACCTGAAGGGTTTACCACATTCCTTGCTTTGATAAGGTTCCTCTCCACTATGTGAATTTTTGTAAATCTCAAAGAATCTGGGATGACTATAGGCTTTGCCACATCGCTTGCATTCTGGAAGAGTTTCTTCCCAGTATACATTTCATGATATCTAAGAGCAAAGCGATGGTAAAAAGATTTAACTCATTCCTTATTCATGAGGTTGCTTTCCATCATGACTTCCTTTATGTCTTCCAAGATGTGTGACACAACTGAAGGTCTTCCCACATTGCATACATTCATAAGGTTTTCCCACAGTATGAGTTCTTCCATGCTTTCAAAGAGACTTAGAGAAACTGAAACCTTCATTACATTCCTTATATTAACAGAGCTTTTCTCCACTGTGTATGCTTTCATGTCTGCGCATGTGCAGGAGGCGACCAACTGATGTTTTTCTCTCACATCAATATTACCCTTTGTCTTTCTCTTCAACTTCCACTGTTAGATGGAAAAATATCCTAACGTGAAATATATATATATATATATATATATATATATATATATATATATATATATATGAAAACTAGAGGCCCGGTGCACAAAAATCTGTGCACTTGTGGGGGTGGGGGGGGTCCTTCAACCTGGTCTGTGCCCTCTCGCCATCTCGGACCCCTCGGGGGATGTCCACCTGCTGGCGTGCCTGGCCAGCCTGGGTGAGGGGCTGATGGCTGTTTTCAGGCCGCCCTCAGCCCCTTCAGGTTTCGGGTCCCTACTGGGGTGTCTGGCTGGAAGCTGGTATCTTGGGTTTATTTAACTTCTATAATTGAAACTTTGTTGCCTTTGTTCCATGCTAGAAGCCTGGGTTGCCCCTGGCAACACAAGGTCCCAGCCGGCAGTTATCTGGGGTTTGTTAATCTTCTATAATTGAAACTTTGTAGCCTTGAGTAAAGCTCAGGACCTGCAGGGCCCTGGTTTCCTCCATTGTCTGGGGCAACTCCAGCTCTGTGGCTGCCACCATCTTAGTTGAGTTAATTTGCATATTTGTTTCTGATTGGTTGGTGGGTGTGGCTTATGGGATGGCTTGTGGGTGTAATGTAGTGGGGGTTAATTTGCATATTACTCTTTCATTATATTAGATAACTAGGATAGTCAAAGGCTTTTGTACAACCTTTACAGGATAAGGCTTATTTTCAGTGGGTATTCTTTCATTAATTATTATTTCTCTCCACTATGAGTATTTAAGTGAATTTCAAGGAAACTGGGTTGAATAAAGGATTTACCACACTCCTTACCTTCATGTGGGTTCTTTTTGTCATGACCTCTTTTATGTTTTCCAAGAGAGCTGAGAGAACTGAAGGCTTTCCCACATTGCTTACATTCATAGGGCTTTTCCTTATTATGAGTTCTTTCATGACATTGGAGAGAAGTTGGATAAGAGAAAGCTTTACCACAATGCTTACATTGATAGGGTTTTTCCCCAGTATGCATTCTCTTATGAATTCTAAGGAAAGAGGGATAAAGGAAAGTTTTACCACATTCCTTACATTCATGAGGCTTCTTTCCATCATGATTTCTTTGATGTGTTGCAAGAGAACTGGGAGAACTGAAAGCTTTCCCACACTGCTTACATTCATAGGATTTCTCCCCAGTATGCATTCTTTCATGATTTTTAAGATATTTGGAATATCTGAAAGCTTTCCCACATTGCTTACATTCATATGCTTTCTCCACAGTATGCATTTTTTCATGATTTCTAAGATATTTGGAACATCTGAAAGCTTTCCCACATTGCTTACATTCATAGGATTTCTCCACAATGTGTATTTTTTCATGAGTTCTAAGCGATTTGGAAAAACTAAAAGTCTTACCACATTGCTGACATTCATAGGGTTTTTCTCCAGTATGAGTTCTTTCATGATGTTGGAGGGAAGTTAAATTAGAGAAAGTTTTCCAACAATGCTTACATTTATAGGGTTTTCCTCCAGTATGAATTCTTTCATGACGTTGAAGGGCATCTAAAGCAAAGAAAGCTTTCCCACATTGTTTACATGCATACAGTTTTTTCTTATTATGAGTCCTTTGATGACTTCGGAGGGAAGATGGATAAGAGAAAGCTTTACCACAATGCTTACATTCATAACGTTTTTCTCCAGTATGAATACTTTCGTGAAATCGGAGGAAATATCGATCATAAAATGTTTTACCACATTCCTTACATTCGTGAGGCTTCTTTCCGTCATGACTTCTTTTATGTTTTCCAAGAGAGCTGGGAGAAATGAAGGCTTTCCCACATTCCTTACATTGATAGGGTTTTTCCCCAGTATGCATTCTTTCGTGATATTGAAGGGAAGTTGAATAAGAGAAAACTTTACCACAAACGTTACATTTATAGGGTTTTTCCCCAGTATGAGTTCTTTCATGATCTTGGAGAGAAGACTGATAATAGAAACCTTTACCACAATGCTTACATTCATAGCGATTTTCCTGAGTATGAGTTCTTTCATGACGTTGGAGGGCAGATAGAAAATAGAAAGCTTTGCCACAATACTTACATTCATAGGGTTTTTCCCCAGTGTGAGTTCTTTCATGATTTCTAAGAGAACAGGGATGATGGAATGTTTTACCACATTCTTTACATTCATGAGGCTTCTTTCCATCATGAATTCTTTTATGATATCCAAAAGAGCTGTACAAACTGAAGATTTTCCCACATTGCTTACATTTATAGGGTTTCTCTTCAGAATGCATTCTTTCATGATTTCGAAGAGAAGTGGAAAATATGAAAGCTTTCCCACAATGCTTACATTCATAGGGCTTTTCTCCACATTGTGTCCGTTGATGCTCTCGATAAGACTTGGGACAACTGAAGGCTTTTCCACATTGCTTACAACCATAGGGCTTTTCCCCAGTATGAGTTCTTTTATGATTTTGGAGCGAAGTTGAGTAAGAGAAAATTTTACCACAAAGCTTACATTCATATGGTTTTTCCCCAGTATGCATTCTTTGATGAATTATAAGGGCATAGTGACGACGGAATGTTTTACCACATTCCTTACATTCATGGGGCTTCTTTCCCGCATGATTTGTTTTATATTTTCCAAGAGAGCTGAGCCAACTGAAGGTGTTCTCACATTCATAAGGTTTGTCACTAGTATTTGTTCTTTCATGATTTCTAAGTGAAGTGGAACTGAAAGCTTTTCCAGATTTCTTACATTGATAAGGCTTTAAAGCAGTGTGTCTTCTTTCATTTTCTCCAGAGTACTTGAGAGAACTGAAAGCTTTGTCACATTGCTTCCTTTGATGTGGTTTCTCTCCGTTATGAGTGTTTCTGTGAGGTTTAAAGTAAATGAGACGATGAAAGCCTTTCCCAGATGGCACACACTCATATGGTTTCCCAATAATATGCGCTCTTTCATGATTTCTAAGGGAAGTTGCATAGTGGAAAGCTTTCCCGCTGGGGCTGCCTTCATGGATTCTAATATGTTGATGATGCTTAAAAGCTTTCTCAGGTTCCTCACATTTATAAGGGATTTCTTCATATTCCTGACACAGGTACAGTTTGGATGCAATGTGAGAGCTCAGGTGGTTATTCAATGATAAATAATTAATGAATATTTGCCTACAGAAGCTGGATTTAGGTTGTTCCATTTCAGTAGGAGTTTCCGTCTTTTCATTATGATTTGGAATCTGGCTGAGGTTTTCTCTGCATTGACTACCATCCTTCCTTGTACAGAGTCTTGCTACCATATGATGGCTGTAAAAACCAGAATCATATTATTAATACTCTGTTAATGATTTAATATTTATTATTAATAGCATGATAATGACATTTTTACCATTTTCAACGAAAGGGTGGGGTTTCTGAACATTCCTCTGAAATAGGCTGTATTATAGATACTATGAAAACACTTTATATCTGTTAATGGTGCTGCTGTATATTTTTTCCAAGTGCAATTATTTTTACACATTAAACATCTAGGAAATATTTCAGAAAAAGCATTTGGATGAGATAATCCTAAGAACCAATATATTTAAAACTGGGGGTTGATACAATTGGATTACTGTTTTTAAGATTCTTTCTTGGGTCCTAACCAGTTTGGCTCAGTGGATAGAGTGTCAGCTTGTGGACTGAAGGGTCCCAGGTTCCATTCCAGTCAGGGGCATGTACCTTGGTTGTGGGCACATCCCTGGTAAAGGGTGTGTAGGAGGCAGGTGATTGATGTTTCTCTCTCATTGATGTTTCTGACTCTCTCACTCCCTTCCTCTCTGTAAAAAAAATCAATAAAAATATTTTTTAAAAAAAGGAAAAAAAAGATTCTTTCATAGACTAGGGCCATTTGGCTCAATACAGAGCCATGCACCAGGGGTTTGCCAGTTCAATTCCCTGAAAGGGAACATGGCCAGACTACAAACTCATTAAACCCAGTACAGGGCATGCAGGAGGCAGTCAATTCACATTTATATCTCTCATTCTCATCTAGATACTCTAAAATCAATAAAAACATATTTTTGCACCACCAGAGAGCTCACTGACATCTGAACCAGGTTGTCATAGTTTAATTTCTGGTCAGGGCACATGCCCTGGTTCTTGATTCTGAATGTGGGGCATGCAGGAGGCAACCATCAATAATTCTCTCTCATCGCTGATGTTTTCTTTCTCTTTCTCCCTCTTCCTACCTCTCTGAAGTAAATGATAAAACAGTAAACATACAAATAAAATAAATATATAAAAAGTATATTAAAAAAACACACACGAAAAGATGCTCTTAATGCTTTCTCATGTCAATGCAACTCACCTAAGATTCATCCCATGATTTTCATATTGATCTTCACTGTCATGGTCGTCACACTGTTCTTCTAAAACACATGCTAGGAAAACCATTATAAACGATTAAAGAATATGAAAACTGGTTTGATTTTAAGTACACAATGAGCTGTGATCATTTCTAGTTTAATTACCAATGTATTCCCTTTCCATATTTCAGTTCTTGAAACAGCATTGATGAGCAAATAACACAAGTTTTCTTTAAAAAAATTATTTTAGTGTTTTTTTTCACAGAGAGGAAGAGAGAGGGACAGAGTTAGAAACACTGATGAGCTGTTTCCTGCACACCTCCTATTGGGGATGTGCCTGCAACCAAGGTACATGCCCTTGACTGGAACTGAACCTGGGACCTTTCATTCCACAGGCCAATGCTCTATCCACCGAGCCAAATCAGTTAGGGCTAGTTTTCTAATTGATTAAGTAAGTACCAAGCTGTTGCAGGCCAGAGTCACCCTGTGGTTGATCATCAACCTATGAAACGGTATGAACCAGGTCACAGGTCAGTTGCCAACAGGATCAGTTTGTAGGCTAGATCCCCAGTGTGAAGCATGCAGAAGGTAGCCAATCAGTGATTCTCTCTCATCACTGACTTTGCTGTTGTTGTCTCCTTTTTCTTTTTCTCTAAAATCAATATATATATGTTTTTTAAAAAGAATGTATGATACCTACCTACTGATGCCAAGTTCCAGAAGGTTTCCAGCATCACATCTGTGTAGAGCTCCTTCTGGGTTGGATCCAGGAAAGCCCACTCCTCCATGGTGAACTCCACATTAACATCCTCAAAGGCCACTGAGTCCTAAAATATCCCACATATGCATATAGGAGAATGGGTGAGACAGGCAACCCTGGGGACCTATACATAATTCACAGGAAGTTCACATAGGACTCATGGTCCCCCCATTCAGTCTATGACTTGAGTGTGAGACTATTACTAATTTGCCAAACTCACTTCCTGAAGAACACATGGACTTTATTTTTTCATAAAATATATTTTATTAATTTTTTACAGAGAGGAATAGAGAGTTAGGAACATAGATGAGAGAGAAACATCAATCAGCTGTCTCCTGCACATCCCCTACCGGGGACGTGCCTGCAACCAAGGTACATGCCCAGGACCTGAATCGAACCTAGGACTCTTCAGTCTGCAGGCCGATGCTCTATCCCCTGAGCCAAACCGGTCAGGGCCCCATGGAATTTGATGATATGATTTTACTGTGATCACTTCAAGTCTTCATTGCTCTCTGATGTCAGGGTAAAGCGCACCTTGAATAACTTCTATATCAATAAATTAAAATATTTCTGTTTTAAGTCCATCAATTCGCTGTGAGAAAACTC
>PVJC01044703.1:0-14027 GCA_004026665.1 Murina feae
CCATTTATTCTCCCCCCCCATTTTACACCCACCATTCCCCTCTTCCCAGCCCCTCCCTACTCCCTCCTTTAGGTCTTCACTAACCTACTGGCCCTGTCCATGAACTATGCATATAGCTATATTATAAGGAATACTCTTTTAAAAAAATAAAATAGAAAAATACATGTACTACTAGAGGACTGGTGCACAAAATTCGTGCATTCATGCGGTTCTCTCAGCTCGGCCTGTGCCCTCTCGCAGTCCAGAAGCCCTTGGGGGATGTCTGACTGCCAGAGCAGGCCTAAGCTGGCAGTCAGACATCCTCAGGAGAGGCTCCTGCTACTGCTGCTGCACTCACCAGCCGTGAGCCTACCTCAGGGCTTCTGGCTGAACAGCACTCCCCCTGTGGGAGCACACTGACTGCCAGGGGACAGCTCCTGCTCCCTGGTGGTCAGTGTGCGTCATAGCGACCGGTTGGTCGACCAGTTTGATCAATTGGCATATTAGCCTTTTATTATATACTAGGGGCCCGGTGCACAAAAATTTGTGCACTCGGGGGGTCCCTCAGCCCGCCCTGTGCCCTCTTGCAGTCTGGGACCCCTCCGGGGATGTCCACCTGCTGGCATGCCTGGCCAGCCTGGGTGAGGGACTGATGGCTGTTTGCAGGTTGGCCAAGCCCCCCAGTGGGGACCCTCACCCCATGAGGGTGTGGCCAGGCTGGGTGAGGGGCTGAGGGCCGTTTTCAGGCTGCCCACAGCTACCATTGACCCAACGTCCCAGTGAGGCTGGCTGGAATCAGGTTTCTGGGGTTTATTTATCTTCTATAATTGAAACTTTGTTGCCTTGAGCGGCCTAGGCAGGCAGTTTCCTCCATCACTGGTGCAACGGAAAGCCTCCTGTTTGCTCTAGCTCGGTGGCTGCCAGCTGCCATCTTAGCTGGGTTAATTTGCATACAGCCGCTCTGATTGGCTGATGAGCGTGGCTTATGTATAAGAGCGAGGGTCAATTTGCATATTACTCTTTTATTAGATTAGATAGGTTGGGAGGGCAGTGGGGAAGGGGATGGACATAGATAAAAGTGGGGGGATGGGTGGAGGAGGGTAAACGGTGGGGGGGGTGGGGGAATGGGAGACATCTATAATAGTGTCAACAAAAACAATAGAATAAACACAACAATGATATACCACTACACTACACACCTATTAGGGAAAAAAAAGATACATTATGAACTATGTATTTACTACTTCTATAAAATTAAAAAATTTTAAAAGAATTTTGTCCAGAAAGGGCTGTTGTTGAAATGTTTTTTTATTTTTATTTTTATGGTAAAGCTAAGGAAGCTTCAGAGCCCCTGTGAGGGCTGGATTTGTTCTGGAGGAGAGAGCAAGCAAGTTTCAGGCAGCAGCATTTTGGATAACCTGCCTGAAATAATTTAAAAGAGAAAGGGACAGATTCCCCAAACCTACAGTTATTTCTAATTTATTTTCTTATTCTAAATAAAGTCTTTTTTTTTTTTTAAGCTGTGGAACACGCAGAGCTAACCAGTATAGACCAAATCCAGACCTGGCAAGCAGTGGCCCACATCTTTAGGACATTTTTTTAAATATATTTTATTGATTTCTTACAGAGAGGAGGGGAGAGGGACAGAGAGCTAGAAACATCGATGAGAAACATTGATCAGCTGCCTCCTGCACATCTCCTACTGGGGATGAGCTCGCAACCAAGGTACATGCCCTTGACTGGAATCGAACCTGGGACCCTTCAGTCCGCAGGCTGACGCTCTATCCACTGAGCCAAACCGGTCAGGGCTAAAGTCATTTTTTTAACCTTATTAAAAAATCCCCCTCCCCCCCACTTCCCCTAAAATTAGTCTTTAGTAAAGACTAATTTAGTCTTTAGTAAAATTAGGTTCAGTAAAGTTTAGGCCTCACAAAACCTGTGTTAGCCCCTGAGGGTTGGGGTCTCCAAAGGAGTTCGGATTCGTTCATTATATTTATTTGCTCCTTTTAATTCTTGTTCTAGGGGGAGAGTGAGGACAGTTTTTTCTCAGTAATTTTTATAACAAAAATTGTACTGGAACCGGCTCCTTCTTGGGCTGTTTACGGGTTCACCTTTCGGGGAACTCGCAGACTTTCAGCCCTTTGACGATAGGGACAGAGCTGTATTGTTTCTACGATGCAGGCACAACGTTAATACAACTTTCATAAATATTTGTTAAGAAACATAAGTTTCCGAGCCATGAGGCAAGTTCTCCTTCCGCTCCATCTCTTCACTGAGGCTTCTGTGCAGCTTAAGGCTGAGAGGAGAGCACCTCGGGGTGCCTTGGCCAGGCCCCGGGTCCCGCGCTTTGCTGTACACAGTAGGTGCGTTTCTGAAGGACATTGTGAACTGGGTACATTACATTGTGCTAATAGCCACTCCCTTACTCATGGGGATTATTTTTAATGGCGTGTAGATGTTTCGTTCTAGGTCTGGGATGTGCAACATATCTTCCTTCAAGAAACTTGGTGCATCCTCCCTGCAGGAAAGGGAGTGATGGGCACGGGAAGTCTCTCTGGGAGTCCGCTTCCAGGGGGCACCCCCGCACCAACCGGCTCGCACCCCGCGTGTGAGTCAGGTGGCTGCAGGGCACGACCGTTTCTTTTGGTCCTTTTACCCTCCATGACCTCTTCATCACGGCGTCCGCTACCGCCCGAGGCCTGAGCAGGCAGCGGGGCCGACCTTCTCAAGATGGCGGCGACCCCCGCGCAACGCACGTCAGGGGTCAGGGGCGGCCCCACCCCGGCAGCTCCCCTCCTCCTTTCCGTTGGGGAGCGGCAGCCACAGACGAGCCGAAGTAGCCCGAGTCGCCGTCCAGGCGGGAGGGGCGTGCACTTGTCCCTTCCCACCCCGGACCGCAGGCTCACGAGCAGCCGAAAGCGAGGGACCCGCAACAATCGGCAGGTGCCCACCCAGTGTTCCGGGGGAACCACATTTTCCTCTCTTTTCCTTTTCTTTGATAGACATAATGAGCAAGCCTTGTCTAGCCAAGGCCACCAAAAATTTTGGTTGCCTCCCAAAAAAAAATTGGGAGAGAGAGAGATGTCTGTTAATGGCAGAACACACATCTCGGGTAAACGCAGCTCCCATTTAACTGACGGTGGCTAATTTTAGTCCTTGAATGAAAATTTTCAGTTTATTCTGTAAATAGAAGTCTCATTTTCAGAACATATAAATGGAAGAAAATTTTAAGTTACTCCTTTCTCAGCTTGAATTTACTCGAATATCATTTTTTCCTTCTAGGGTCATTTACATATATGCAAATAATTTTACTGTGGAGGTTTCCTAGTTCTAAAATAAGTGGTGAGGGAGGTGAGGAAGGAGGGGGGAAGATCAAGGAGAAAAAATGGAGACTTATTTAACACTCTTTATAATACTTTAAGCAATAAAACAAAATTAAAAAAAAAAAACACAGAATAAAAATCATCAGATTTGTGTATAACCACAAAAGACCCTTAATAGCCAAAGCAATGATGAGAAAAAAGAAAACAGCTAGAGATACCATACTACCTGACTTCAAATTATATTACAGAGCAATGATAATCAAAATAGCATGGTATTGTCAGAAAAATATACACAGACAACTGGAACAGAATTGAGAGCCCAGGAAAGAACCCGGATGTATACAGGCAAGTAATTTTTAACAAAGCAGCCAAAAACATACCATGGAGAAAAGAAAGCCTCTTCAATAAATGGTGCTAGGAAAATTGGAAAGCTACATAATGGCAGAGGGGGAGGGTGAGGGTGAGGGGTTGAAGTGGAAGAGGGCATAAGGGGATAAATGGTGATGGCAAAAATAACATTAAATAAATAACATCAGCTCTTCTTTCACAAACATAAATAAATAAATAAATAAATAAATAAATAAATAAATAAATAAATAAAGTGGTGATAAACTTCCAGGGTATATTATAAAGGTAAACGATGGCTGTAAATTAGGTGAATAGCCTATGGGAAACCCAAGATGGGCCACTTGATTCTTTCAGGCTCCTGTCAAACCCCATTTCTTTCTTTTTTCTTATTGCATTTCTTCATCACCATAGTTCTTTTCTGTTGTTGTTGTTGTTAACCCTCATGCAAGGGTATTTTTCCATTGATTTTTAGAGAGAGAGGGAGGGAGGGGAGAGAGAGAGAGAGAGAGAGAAAGAGAGAGAGAGAGAGAGAGAGAGAGAGAGAGAGAGAGAGAGAGAAACATCTATGTGACAGAGACACATTGATGTGAGAGACACACATTGATAGGTTGCCTCCTGCACTCGCCCTGACCCTGGCTGGGGATCGAACTCGCCACCGAGGTAGTGCCCTTAACTGAAATCAGGCTGACAGTCCACGGGCCGACGCTCATTCCACTAACCCAAACCAGCTGGGGCCACCATAGTACTTTTATTCTTTTTATTTATTTTTTTAAAATATAATTTATTGATTTTTTACAGAGAGGAAGGGAGAGAGAAAGGGATAGAGAGTGAGAATCATTAATGAGAGAGAAACATTGATCAGCTGCCTCCTGTACGCTCCCTATGGGGGATATGTCTGCAACTAAGGTATATGCCCTTGACTGGAATCAAACCTGGGGCCCTTCAGTCCACAAGCCGACGTTCTACCTACTGAGCCAAACCGGTTAGGACACCATAGCACTTTTAAACTGGACTTTACTCAGCTGCTATTTAGTATGAGTTATCAATATGCTCCTGGTGTATGTTTCCCAGATGGGTTGAAAGGCTGAAGCCCTCACAGTGGCAAAGAGTGTTGGAAAGTGTATTCCCCACTTAGTGTATGCCTTCAACAATCTCTGAGCAAATCATGTGAACTTTTAAAAAAAATATTGATTTGAGAGAGAGAGAGCGAGATAGAGAGATAGAAACGTCAATGATGAGAAAGAGACATGGATCAGCTGCCTGCTGCAAGCCCACAACTCAGGCATGTGCCCTGACCCGAATCAAACCGGGGACCTCTCTGTTCATGGGTTGACACCAGCCGAGCATAAATCATAATGAACTTTGCTGGACAGACTTGAACACTTGGAATTATTACTGACCCTATCACTCAATTATCAGGCAAGATTGAGAGAACTAATGGGAAAATGGATTCAAGCAGAAATTTCAATTACATGGGGCTGAATAAACTGATGAGAATGGTTACAATATTTTATAACTTTTTGTTTGAAATATTGCTGGATTTTTTTTTCAGATATAAGAAAACAATTTTCTAAAGCTAGCTATGACTTAGAGCAATTTGGTAAACTACACCTTTGTAAACAGAATAGAAACATTTGTTGTTTTCTCTTGATTCCTCTACAATTCGGAAACTCAGTGAGTGTTCTCATCTTCATGGCAGTGTTGTTATTTGCATAAGTTCAATAAAAATCTGCTCGCCTCATAACAGAAGACAGTTGGAAACTACTTATATCAGGGATTTGACTGGAATGTCATATTTGACTCAGATACGACCAGACAGCTGTAAAATTGAATGATGGAAGGCAATAAGAACTCTTTGAAATACTGGCATAGTATCTTGCTTACATAAGTCAACAGCCTTAGGAGGTGAGTAAAGAATGTCATTTCTTGGCAGTTAAAGAAGCTTCAGGATTAAAAAAAAAATACATTTTATTGATTTTTTTTATAGAGAGGAAAGGAAAGGGACAGAGAGTTAGAAACATCGATTACGCCCTAACTGGTTTGGCTCAGTGGATAGAGCGTCGGCCTGTGGGCTGAAGGGTCCCAGGTTCGATTCCGGTCAAGGGCATGTACCTTGGTTGAGGGTACATCCCCAGTGGGAGGTATGCAGGAGGCAGCTGATCGATGTTTCTCTCTCATCAATGTTTCTAACTCTCTATCCCTCTCTCTTACACTCTGTAGAAAACCAATAAAATATATTTATTTTAAAAAAAGAAACATCGATCAGCTGCCTCCTGCACACCCCCCACAGGGGATGTGCCCGCAACCAAGGTACATGCCCTTGACTGGAATGGAACCGGGGACCCTTGAGTCCCCAGGCCGATGCTCTATCCACTGAGCCAAAACTGACCAGGGCAGAAGCTTTAGGATATTTTGAGAAGTTTGCAAAAGGAGGAACTCACCAAAATCTATACGCATTGCAGGCAAGGTCTGGTGGTAAGTTCTTGCCATGGCTTTTCTGGCCTCCAGAGGCCTTTTAAAGTTCAATCTGAAGGTTTCTTATAGAAAATTCCAGCACAGCAGATTTAAAAGAGCCTTCCTGCTTAATTACTACTCTTGCTGGACTTATACAAATAATCAGGCAAAGTTGATTGAAATTACTTATTTTGCAAGTGAATTAAACTTAAGCTGGCTATCTTTGGTAAAAATAATTATCTTAGAAGAAAAAATTATGTTTCAATAGGAACTACAATATATGATAGTGGATATTATATTCTAATGCTGTTCATTTTTTTAAAAAATATATTTTATTGAACTTTTACAGAGAGAAAGGGAGAGGGATAAGAATAGAGAGTTAGAAACTTGATGAGAGAGAAACATCGATCAGCTGCCTCCTGCACACTCCCTTCTGGGGACATGCCTGCAACCAAGGTACATGCCCTTGACCGGAATCGAACCTGGGACCCTTCAGTCTGCAGGCCGACGCTCTATCCACTGAGCCAAACCAGTTAGGGCTGCTGTTCATTAGTTTTTGAGTTTTTTGTTTTCTTCTTGTGAATGGACTGGATTTTCAATTATCCTAGGTTCCTCCAACATCTGCCTATGACTCTCCAAACGAATGTTTCCAATTTTTCTTTTATCCTTTGACTTGGAATCATTGAGAACTGAAACTGCCCTTTTCCCAAGGCCATGTAAGCTGAAGATGGAAAATTTGATAAGAGAGTTCAGAGAAATCGCCACAACAGTTCCTATATAGACAATAATTCTGCCTATTACAGAAAGATCACCAGAGACATTCATACTGCAGACCAGGAGACGCTATCAGACTGTAACTACCTGTCCTCACTCAATCTGAAGATGATTCGAGACATATTTACGAATCTCAACTGCCTGCCTTCAGAGCCCAGAAACAGATTATAGTCTGCTTTTTTCTTTTGTTTCCATAGAGATGCTTTTAATTAAATACCAGCACTGTCCTTGCGCCATAGGCTTAATTTTAGGAGCCCACTGGCATCATTGCCTCCTGAAATGAGATACAACTGTTTAACGGAACTGAACCTTTCTCGAGACTGAGACTATTGCCCTAGCTGGTTTGGCTTAATGGATAGAGCGTCAGCCTGCTGACTGAAGGGTCCCGGGTTCAGTTCTGGTCAAGGGCACATGCCCAAGTTGCAGACTAAGTGGGGAGCATGCAGGAGGCAGCTGATCAATGACTTTCTCTCACCAATAGTGTTTCTCTCTCTCCTTCCTTCCTTCCTCTCTGAAATCAATAAAAATATATTTTTAAAAAAAGACTATTAACACCATTTCTAGAATGTGAAACTTCCAGGGAAGTTTTAGGAAGGAACTGTAGGGGGTTCAACATGTATTTGTGGTATGTGGATTGTTTTTGAGCTAAAGGCAACTTTTAGCTGTGGGCTCATGAGAAACTTCTACCCTGAAAATACTTAGAAGAGCTTTGGATTGGGGGTTCTGCCTATGATAAGAGGTTATTATCTAGAGGCCAGGGCAAACTATTAATTTGTTACTAAACGTGCTCTCCCTGCAATGCCCCTTTGAAGCCCCCAGGCACCTGACCTCATCGCTACCTCAGAATGTCTTATATACCCACTGGTAGGAATTAATTAGAGGAATGTAATTTGGACTCACTACCTAATATCAATAATATGTGAGCGTGAGGCTGTCCACGTTTCTGAAATTCAGTGACATGAATTTTAGCTATTACTTTGCCAAATAAATGGAATTTACAGATATCATTCAGCTTATTATTAAAAACTCTGGCTACCAAGTCAGGTCTGTTTTCAACTTTTTGCCAGCATTGTAAATTGTTTGCAATATCTGCCCATTTGGGGTTGCATGTCATGGTTATGAGTAAATCAGGCTTGTCATACTTCGTTACAATTGCCATAGCATCCTGATATCGCTGCTGCATATTTCTGGGACTACCCTCAGAAGATGATGGAAGTAGAGTCTTAATGCAATATCTGTTCCCCAGCCCTTTTCACCATGTGGAAAAAGAATAGGATATGTCATTGTATCTAATGTAGAAAACAGGATATTGATTTGTTTCATTTTAGTGGCATTTGGATTATTGGCATCTGGTTTACAATGCCAATAATTTCAAAAGGAGGTCCTTTTCAAAAGGAGGTTCTCCATCTTCGTTTCTTTTTTTTTTTTTTCATTTTCGTTTCTGAATATCACAGCAACCTCGGTTACACAGGGAGAATTATATCTGCCTGGGTCACTGTTACGATCGTATTTAATCACCATTGTTACTTTTGTGGGAGCAATACCTTTTGCTGCTGCTTCAGATTAGTCTTCCTTTTCTATCTCATGTAGCATCTTGTACGATTTCGTTAATTCATTTATTTCGTGCATGAGGTTGTTGATGTTGATCATGAGTCTTTCTGAACAGCCCTGGTTTTCTGGCATTGCTAATCTTTTACTTGTAACTTTGGCTGTATCTGAAATATAGAGTTGAGCAAACTTCTGAGAAACACCATGCAAAGGATGTACAGTTCCAGAACAGTGACAAACTTGTCCGTGTATTCTAAAACAGTATGGCCCATATCCTGATGGCAAAGCAATTTTTGCACCTGTGGAAGCAAAAGCAAAAGAACTATTTATGGAACGAATATTTTCCATGAAATTTTTGCTGTCAGAATCTTCGTTTGTCATTAATCTTTTTAAGTATGCTGGGTAATCTGGAAAATGTATATCATTTGGACAGACTTTCCCTTTGCTACAATATCGAGTACATTTCCAATTGGATGGTTTTTCATCAGAGAAATTTTGTGATAGGCAAAATTCACATCAGTCATTCCACCACAACTATGTTCGAGAATTGCATCCTCATGTACACCATTTTCGATGAGAAGGCAGTTCCTACCAGTATTGGTAGTACTTGTTGATGACTGTTCTCTAGACATATTGTGTTGTCACCACTGCCTTCTTTCAACTTTAAAGACACGTTGGTCTTTAGACATTTTCTGTGGAGAACACCAGTGTTCATTGGCATCAGCACGACGTTTTCCCAGTAGCTGGAGGTCAGATATATCCTGTCACAGGCACCACCTTCTTTCAAGATCAGACACACGCTGCTCTGCAGACACTTTCTGTTGATAACGCAGGCATCTTTTGGCTGCAGAGCTACATTGTAACAACAGTTGTTCTTTAGACGTAGTCGCACCTCTCTACTGTCATGGTCTAAGATGTGGGTGAATGAGAGTCCTGGCTATCAGGCCTCTGAGAGCTGTCTGACCAAAGGCTGATTCTGTGGTGGTGGGACTTCCTCCTCCCTGCTGTCAGTTTCCACAGCTGTGATGAGGAAGCTGGGGTGACAGAAGGAGTTGTGCCCTTCAAGCTGCCTTCTCTATCACTCTGCTCTATGTCTAGCGGTCTCCTGCTCTGCCAATCCTCCAAACCTCCTGCTCTCTGCAGGCCTCGCTGCCTCCTGGGGCGCCTGACATCTGCATATGCAAATTAAGCACAATCTTCATCGGATTAACTTGCATAGCCAATCTGATTGGCTTGTGGGCGTGGCTTGAGCACAGTGGAGGGATGGCTAATTTGCATATTTCTGTTTTATTATGTAGGACTAGAGGCCCGGTGCACAAAAATTTGTGCATTGGGCGGGGGGGTCCCTCTTGCAGTGTGGGACCCCTCAGGGGATGTCCACCTGCTGGGGTGCCTGGTCAGCCTGGGTGAGGGGCAGAGGGCCATTTCAGGCTGCCCACAGCCCCTTCAGGGTTCAGGTCCCTACTGGAGTGCCTGGCTGGAAACAGGTATCTGGGGTTTGTTTATCTTCTATAATTGAAACTTTGTAGCTTTGAGTAGAGCTCAGGGCCTGCAGAGCCCTGGCTTCCTCCATTGCCCAGGGCAACTCCAGCTCTGTGGCTGCTGCCATCTTAGTTGAATTAATTTGCATATTTGCTCCTGATTTGTTGGTGGTTGTGGCTTGTGGGTGTAATGGAGTGAGAGTTAATTTGCATATTACTATTTTATTAGATTAGATTCTCCCTTTCTGTCTTTGAATTTGTCATGCATGTGGGTCTCTGACTCTTGTATGTATGCATGGTTCCCATAAATAGCTATGAATTAAATTTGGTTATTTTCTCTTGTTAATCTGTCTCATGTCTATTCAGTTATTAATTAGAAAGAACCTTGAGGGTAGAGGGAAGTTTCTCCCTTCCCACACAGATTACAAATGTTTGGCAGAAATACCACAAAACTGATGTGTCTTTCTCAGTGCAATATCAGGGAGCATATGATGTTTTTCTCATTGCTGGTGAGGTTAACTTAAGCCACTTCCTCAGGATAATTTAGTGTGTAGTATTGACATTCACGCATTTTAATTTGTATTCTTTTCTTGCCAAATGACTTTCCTTGTTCTTTATTTGAATGTTTTCTCTTGTAGGAGAAGAAAAAGTTTCCCTCAACATTTGTAGGGTCCCTGGGTGGGTCTGAAAATCAAACTGATAAAGACATGAAAAGGAGAAAAGCATATACATTGATTTGTTTTACATGTGACTGAGTCAATCAATACATGAGATGGGAGTGTTCATAAGGAAATGGTGACCTGAAGAGATAGTTAGACCTGAGTATTTTTATGCTAAGTTTGATGAAGAGTGGACAGTTGTGGAGGAATAAGTGATAGGAGGTAACTGTTATAAATTGGGGGAGACCTAACAAGGCCTCTTTGTTCTTCCTCCAAGTATAGGGATGGTACCTCTCACATGAGGTGTTTACAAGCTGGTCTGGGAGAGAAGGGTCAGGGGAAGGTTTGAGTGGCTTTCCTGCTTCTGTTTGCTCAGACTCCAGCTTTAAATATTCAATATGCCAAGGTGCTATGTTTTGGGGTAGCTTGTCCTGAAGCTCATCATTCTATACTCACCAATGCTATTAGAGCACTGTAAGAAGAAGACAACTTATTTTCATCAGTGACAATAATTTGTTAGGATGATACCTTGTATAGTCCTTTGCAGCTTCCTAAGCACTTTTGCATAGTCTATTTTTTTAAAACTATATTTTTCTTTTTCTTTCTTTCTTTTTAACATTTTATTGATTTTTTACAGAGAGGAAGGGAGAGGGATAGAGAGAAACATCAATGAGAGAGAAACATCGATCAGCTGCCTCCTGAACACCCCCCACTGGGGATGTGTCTGCAACCAAGGTACATGCCCTTGACCGGAATCAAACCTGGGACCCTTCAGTTGTCTGCAGGCCGACGTTCTATCCACTGAGCCAAACCGGTCAGGGCAAAATATATTTTTTATTGATTTTAGAGAGAAAGGAAGAGGGAGAGAGAGATAGAAACATCAGTGATGAGAGAGAATCACTGACTGGCTGCCTCCTGCAAGCCCATCAATCCGGATTGAGCCCGCAACCCGGCATTTGCCCCTGACAGGAATCCAACCTGGGATTCAGTTCACAGGCCGATGCTCTATCCACTGAGCCAAACCAGCTAGGGCTGCATAGGCTATTTTATTTAAAACATCCTAATAACTCTCTGGGGGTGGGGTAGGCTAGTATTTGAATTAGAGGAAGACTTAGAATTACAGAATTACAGTATACATCTCTGTATTGTCATGATAGGGTTAAGTTAAAATAAGACTTAAATAGTTAAATGGCTATAGTAGGCAGCGACTCCTGTCTGCTTCCTGAGAAGCCACTGAGTCAGGAAGACAGGGGAGAAATTTGGGAGGATCCTGGGGCGGAGGGATGGCAAAGAGGAAGAGGGAACACAATTGGAATTAGGGTTCTGAAGTCAGCTGGGATTGAGGAACGATGTCTCCGGGGCGGGGGAAGCGAGAGGAAACGCGCAGACACTGGTCTGGCCAGAGCTGAGTCTGGGTTTTGGTTGGGGATCCGAGGTTGCTTAGGGCGGCGCCCAGCGGTGAGTGGAGCCCGACCGAGAACGGGGCGGGTCCTATCTCTGGATGGGCGGGGCTACAGTGAGGCCACAGGTGGGCGTGGCCGACCTATGGGAGGCGTGGCCGACTCCGCCGGGTGTCCCCAACCTGGCCTGCCAGGGCCGCGGGGCGCACTTCCTCGTGTCACCGGTAGAGGGCGCAGGCCGCGGAGCCGCTCGCAGAGTCGGGAAGCCGGGAGGAGCGGGTGCGGCCCCAACTCGCCCCAGCCGCCGCCATGAGAGCCGTGGTGCAGCGCGTCACCCGGGCCAGCGTCACAGGTCAGTCGGGCGGGGCCGCGCCGGGAGGAGCCGCCCGTGACCCCGCGCCGGCAGGCCCGGCCGCCCCCGCCACTGTTTCCCCGCGCGGTGCCCGGGCCGCCCTGTCCCCTGCGGCCCCTGCGCGAGCTCGGACCCCGGCCGGGCTCGGGGCACCGCCTCGGCCCCAGATCGCTGTCCTTGTGTGTGACTGGGGGCCCCAGCGCGTCCCTGGCTGTAGGGTCTTCTCTTTCGGTTCAGGATGAACACACCTCATTATTCTTTTTATGTTGGTCCTGCGTACAGAGTGGCAGGACCTCCGGGAACCCCCAGGGCCTGTTCTTCGGTGTAGTGTCGCACAAACACGCAGGGAGCATTTCTGGAGCAAGAACATCCTCCTTTTCAACATTGCGTTTTAAATCCCCCCCTTTCCCAGTTTCTATGCCCTATTTTTTATGGCGCTTGACTCCCAATAACATGCACCGGCGCGAGGAGCTGTTAGTTCGCGTGGCCGAGCGCTGACGGTTGCGGACACCCACGTGACCAGCCCGAGACCAGCTCCGGAGCGTTTCCGCCGCGGACCCTGCAGGCGTGGGGTCGCACTGAGGCATTCGGGGTGGAATTTCTCTCCCACCAGTTCCGTGTGGCCACGCCACCCAACCATTAATCCTCAGTTGATCACGCAGTCTAATTTGTACAGTGATTACTGTTAACCGGGTCCAGATGCTTCATGTAGATAACATCGGCGTTTTAAAAACCCAAACCAATATATATATATTTAAATTTAATGAATAATTTTAGATTTTTTCAGAGCCTTTCTACTTTTATTGGCAGAATTATAATATTATTTCAGTCCAGGTAATTCCAGGTATTCTCCAAGCCAGTTTATATACCAACTAGGGGCCCGGTGCACAAAAATTTGTGCACTCGGGGTGGAGGGAGTCCCTCAGCCCGGCCTGTGCCCTCTCACAGTCTGGGACCCCTCAGTGGATGTCCTATGATGGCCCCAGTCTGCCAGGCGCCTTTTGTGTATGTGTGTGTGTGTGTGTGTGTGTGGCCACTGGGGACCTGCCCCTAGCCGCATCTGAGGCTGGGAGCAGTCCTCCTGTGTGTGTGTCTACCTGCTGGGGGCCTGTCCCCAGGCACACCATTAAGGCTTGGAGCAGGCACCCCCTCTATGTTGATCTCTCAAACTCTTGCCTTCCCCTGCATGTTGTTCTCTTTTTTGAGCTGTGGCTAGGGCTGGGTGCTGCCTGCCTCCTAAGCTTGCCTACTGCCCATCTTCCTCCAGCCACCAGAAAGCAGGGAAAACCCCGCCTCGTGGTCAGGCCAGCCTTTTCCTGCTCCCTGATCCCTGGAAGGGACCTGGGAAGCCGCCAAGCAGGCTGCCGACTCTTTCCCACTCACCCGTCCCCTGCAGCCTTCCTTTCCCACTTCCTGGTGCCGCCAAGGGGTCTGGGGAGCTGCCAAGCAGGACCCCAGCTCCCGCAAAGGGCCTGGGAAGCCCACCAAGCAGGCCACTGACCCCTGCTGCCTCTTTCCCGCTCCCCAATGCCCCTCCAAGGGCCTGGACAGCTGCCAAGCAGGCCGCCGACTCCCTGCCACCTCCTACCTGCTCCCCAATGCCCCTCCAAGGGATTGGACAGCTGCCAAGCAGGCCGCCGACCCCCTGCCACCTCTTACCCGCTCCCCGATGTCCCGCAAAGGGCCTGGACAGCTGCCAAGCAGGCCAC
>PVJC01044704.1:0-14007 GCA_004026665.1 Murina feae
AAAAAATACAGTTTTATTGCTTTTAGAGAAAGAAGAAGGGAGAGGGAGAGAGAGAGAAAAACCTATGAGAGAGCGAAACATTGATTGGCTGCCTCCTGCACGCCCCCTACTGGGGATCGAGCCAACAACTGGGGCTTGTGCCCTGGCAGGGAATCTAACCCATGACCTTTCTGAGGACGGGACTGCCTTAGTTCAGAGCCTCTTTATTTCATATCAATACTATTTCAGTAAGAACCAAAGTACTTTTGACCCTTGGGCAATATGGGTTTGAACTTTATAGGTCCACTTACACTTTTTTTCAAAAACAACGGTAAGTGTATTTTCTCTTCCTTATCATATCCGTACCATTTTTACTCTAGCTTACTTTATTGTAAGAATACGGTATATAATACATATAACATACAAATATGTATTAATGGACTGTTTATGTTGTCAGTAAGGCTTCCGGTCAACAGTAGCAGTTAAGTTTTAAAATATATTTTTATTGATTTCAGAGGGGAAGGGAGAGGGAGCAAGCGATAGAAACATCAGTGTTGAGAGAGAATCACTGATCGGCTGCCTCCTGCACGCTCCCAAATGGTGATTGAGCCCACAATCTGGGCACGTGCCCTTGACCGGAATCAAATACGGGACCCTTCAGTCCATAGGCTGACATTCTGTCCACTGAGCCAAACCAGCTAGGGCTAGTAGTTAAGTTTTAGGGGAGTCAAAACTGACTAGTATACACAGATTTTCAATTATGCCGGGGGGAGGGGATAGGCACTTCACACACTGCATTGTTCAAGGGTCAGCTGTACTTGGCCTGCAGTCTCTGCCTTCCATCTGTACTCTTCTCTCTGCAGCCTGATCTTGTCACTACCCTGGTTGCAAACCTTCAAGGGGTATCCATCACTTGCAGATCGATTCTCAACTTTATTCAAGGCCTTTTGTAACCTTATTCCACACCACTTCATCTCTGGACTTTCCCTCCTGCCCTGGAGTTCAAGCTAAATGGCTAACATGCATTTCCCAGACTCTCTGACCTCATGCTTTTCTGTGGCCCCTCACCCCCTAATGCCCCAACTTTTCCTCCTCCTTTTCCCAGGGAGCCTTTTCTGTCCTCTGCTGCAGCCGCAGCTTGGATTCCCTCCTCCTGTATCCTTGACAGTGCTCTGGACATAACTCAGGTCTGTGCCTAACCCAGACCAAGAGGTGAACAGTCAAGTCCACAAACTCTGGAGCCTTCTGGCCTGAGGCTGACACTTAGCTTTCCCACTTATAAGTATTGGAACCACAGGCAAGTCACTTCACCTCCCAGGGACGTGACTTCCTCATTTGCAAAACGCTGAGTTACTGCGAAGATTAAATTAATTGATGTCTTTTCAGCCTTTTGCACAAAGTAAGTGCTGCGTGTTAGCTATCATTTTACTAAGTACACATCTCTCTTCCCAAGTTAATTGTGAACTCCTAGAAAGCAGGGGCTGTCTTACTCATCTCTGTGTCCCCAGCACCTGGCACACAGTAGGCCCCTGGTCTATATTTGTTCAATGAATTGTTCCAGGGCTAAGCAGTGAGTGCAGCGTTATTTTCAGTGGTTCCCCAGAGTGGTTCCAGCCCCTGTGTCTAGACAGGTTTTCAATGCCGTGTATCTGGGTGGTTTGGCCAGGGTATAGGGTTCCTCTCAGTCTGCTTTCCTTATCTCTGCTTCTCAGACACCCTGTGAATACGGGCTGTTTCTTGTTCTACTTTTATCCAAAGAAGCTTTGTAATTCAACACCCTTGTCCTTGGGTTGGAAATGTGTCTTTTTTTTTTTTTCCAGTGAAAATCTGGTCTCTGTTTGACATTCAGAACAGGAGAATATGCCAGGACTTTGTGATGTCGTGACAGCTGAATGAAGAAGGAAAGGGAAGCCTCAGAAACGTAAGAGAGAAGAGGGCACGAGTAACAGGAAGCCTGGCATTGCTTGGGCTCACTTACTCTCGGTCCTTGTCCAGCAGCTCGGTTCCTGATTGTTCCTGCCAAGAAATAACGATAGTCTTTGCCGGTTAGGACGTTGCTGGAGAAATGGGTCCCATCATAAGCCCGTCAACTAAAGATGCCAATGGAGAACTCAGAGGGGGCTCAGCAGAGAGCAACAATTCCGCAGGCAGAGAGTGGGAGGATATGAGAGCGAAATCTAGGATTGGGTGAGAGAAGGAGGTGCACCAGGGACTGAATTCAAGAAAAAGAAGGGTGTTTATACAGACCTCTAGAATTGTCTGCAGACCTGTGCTTTAGCCAAGAGATTCAGGACAGCTCTCGGGAACACGTGGCTATTAGTGTGGGTGCAAAGGGGTGGCAGCGGAGACCGTTCTGTCAGCACTCCTGTGTCCTCCAGCCCAAACAGTGGTGATCCTGTCCCCAGTGCTCACGGGGCCCCCAGGGCAGACTGGGGCAATGTTGAAGGGGAATAGGGTGACCTGCCACACCAGCGGCCTGTCCCTGTCAAATCTGCCCTTCCCGACCCTCATTTCTGTGGGCCATGGAGGACTCTGGATGGGGTAGAAGTGCTCAGCTTTGGATTCCTCTTTCAGAGAGTCAATTCTTCCTTTTTATCTTCCCCCAGAACTGTTCACAGAAACCTGTGACTAGGACTCCATTTTTGACTTTTCCTTTTCATTCTAGACCCACCTTTTCACTGATCTCTCAATCCCTACTTATCTTTCCATTTTTTTCCCTTCTCTCCCTTTCCACTCTCCTCTCTCATGTAGTTCCTTATGCATTGGCCTGGCAGAGAGGGGCTGTGACATAAGCCAGAGCCTGGCATCTGTCCAATCCCGCCACCCGCAGCCCTTAGTGACAGCCAGCAAGGGGAACTTTCCTGGCTGGGACCATGCTGGGGCTCTGGCTGCTTCAGCTGGTAAGCTGCTTGGAGACCCTCATCTCCCCCCCTCCCCTCCACCCTAGAAGCTGGGTTGAGAAGGATCTTGGTTTTTGTATTGCTTGATCATAAGTGAGTTGAAATATTGCTCTGTAACATCCTTTCTTCATTCATTCAATAGCTACTGTGCACTTACAACACGCCAATTACCGTTCTGAGTACTCGTCAGGAGGAGAGGTAAACAAGACCCAGTTTCCACAAAGAGCTCACATGCAGGTGTGCAGCCTATGGCTTTTGTAATGAACCACAACACACTGTGTTATATTAACAACATGAAAAAGGCTTGGGTAGATGGAGGGAAAATGAGTCCATGGGCCACACTTCCTCTCAGAAGCTGACTCCGTCTTGGGTGGTCACTTGGGTGGTTGCCATAATATAAATAAACATGGGTGATGCCATGCTGTTTTGACTCTGTCTGAAGAGCAGCCCATTTCCTCTCTCCTCGGGGCAGCGCAACAAAACAACAATAATCACTAGCATTTTTCTGCCGAGGTAGCCACGCACATCTTTCTAACCCATGTTGGCTTTCAACAGCCACATTTTGACCACGTTTTATTGAAAGCAGACCCACATTTTAGTCTTGCAAAAGTCTCCCACAGGGAGAAGCTGCGTGGAAGTACCTTGCAAAGATACCCCTCATGAAGGACCTCTTTTGAGAATGGCTGGATGGGAAGGTGCAGGGAGAAGTGTGGTAAGCGCAGTAGACCTGCAATTAGGAGGCGAGAGGTCTAGTCCCAGCACTTCACTAATTACCCTAAAGTGCCTGGGCTTCGGTTTCCTCATTTGCAAATGGGAATGACAACAGCACCCACCTTGTTGGGTCATGCTGAGAACTGGTGAGAAAATGCTTATAAGGCGCTTAGAAGGCAGACACGGCAGTGGTGATGATGGCCTCACTTCCTCACCTGCAGAAGGAGCGAGTGTCTGTCCAGCAACATCTGAGCAACTTCCATATTGGTGCCACACTGGAGGTTGAGACTGGTCCAGCAGCTCACCACTGAGGAAGGGGACACACGCACACACACACACACCCCTCTAACAGCTGCTGGGTTCATGAGGTTGGGTGTGCAGGGCAGGAGGGTCCTGGAGAGCTTGGTGGGGAGGCAGTGTTTGATCTGGGCTTTGAAGGGTGAGTAGAAAAACACTGTCTTTGCAGAAAAACACATCAAGTTCTTCATGCTCTGCCTGGACTCCCTTCTGCTGCTTCTCTGCCATTAGTCCCTTACACAGGGATGTTTTCAGTTCTTCAAAAATAGGCCACACCTTCTCTTGCCTTCTACCCGTCTTTGCACGGGCCCATTCTTTTGTCTCCTTCCTCTGCGAGGGGGGCGGCGTAGTGGACAAGCACCAGGGTCAAACTGTGGAGTCCATCTAGCTTTGCCATTTACCAGCCAGTGTTACTCTGCTGTGTTAATCTGTCTCTTGGTGAGTCATTGTCCTCAGCTGAAAAATGGGGGTGCAGGCTAATAATAGTGCCTACCTCAAAGGCTGGCTATGAGGACTGATTGAGGGAACACCTGACAAGGGCTTGCCAGCCGACCCGCAGTAATCGCTGGATATTAAACAGGAGCAGTTTGTGGTGAACACTATCCTACTTGTATTTCAGGTCTTAGCTTAGTCAGCAGCTCCTCTTGGGGGTGTTTCCTACACAGGCCAACACCTGAGGCCAGGTTGAGTGCTCCCTATGGCATCTCCTCTTCCACCAAATTACCAACACCTGCCATCTCTGTGTCCCCACCGGATTGCAAACTCCATGAGGACAGAGGACAGTTGGTTACTGGCTGCTGGGAGGGACGCATGGTAAGCACTCAAAAAATACTGAATGAATGACTTGGGCACCCCTGGCGACCCCCAGGGATATGGCAGAGCCTCCTGGGATATGGCAGCCAGCGTGGGAGTGGGCCGTCAGGGCATCTGAGGATGAAGGGACAGGTGGACCTGACACCGCAGACAGCAGTGAGAGCCCCGGCGTCCGGGGGGGACGCGCATCGCCTTAGGGGTCGGATGCCTTGCAACTTTGGCCCATCCGCCCGTTCGGGAAAATGCAGCCTGACGGGTACGGCGAGGGCTCTCCGCCGCCGACGGCTCCGCCCCGGGCCCGGCCCCGCCCCCTCCTCGCCGTGCCCGCCCCGCCCGCCTCGCCCGGACGCAGTGGCTACCGGCCGGCGGCGCCCCACGCAGGCGGGGCGCGCTCATTCCGCCGGAGCAGCACCGGAGCAGCCCGCGCCTCCTGCCGCTGCGGGATGCTGCGCTCGACGTCCACCGTCACTCTGCTCTCGGGCGGCGGCAGCAGGACGCCCGGGACACCCAGCCGGAGGGTGAGTAGCTGGGGACCCAACCGCCGCGGTCCTGCTTCTGCCTTCCAGCCGCCCGGCAGGAGGGCTCGGGGAAGGGGGCGCGCGGGGGCCGGTCCCTGGCCCCGACGCCCCACTGTGGCTCAGCCTTCGGATTCTGCTCCAGATCCGGCCTTGACCCTCCATCTGGACGCCTCGCGGGCGGAAGTGTTTAGGGGACTTTCTGGAATTCCCAGAGATTTCCTCTCTTTCCTGTCTCCCCTGCCAAGCCAAGTTTATTGGGTCCATTTTGAAAAGCAAGGGGAACGTTCCTGCAGTACCCTACTTTGAGACGCAGAGGTCGAGAACGTCTTCCACACCCAGACTCCCCCCCTCCCAGCGATTGAAAAAGGGTCTCCGGTCCCCACTGGGGATAGACTAACACTGCTTGCAGGTGGAGTGGCTCTGCCAAGGTAGTCTTCACCGCAAAAGTTGGGCCGCAGCCGGGGCCCAGCTGCCTGTGACTTGCATTTATGCAAACCACTTTCTTCTTTCTGATTTAAATATGAGCGCAGTGGCAGCAGAAGCAGCCCTGGTAGCCTTGGGCACCATCTCCAGGGAGGTTGCCCTTTGGAAGAGCTCTGTTTCTCTGCGGCCTTTTTTTTTTGCATCTCTTCTCCCCGCTCCAGGTGCTCTGGGGAGGAAATGCTAGGCAAACGCAAGTTGCACCTTTCTCTTCCAGATCAGACATCGATAGTGTATTTCCCCAGGATTTAGCTAAATGGGCGATTAAGTCCAAGTCAGGGCCACTTTGGTATCTAGTTTGGGTCTAGTCTTGTAGACGTGCATACTTGCTTTGGATATACTTCAGCTGAGCGACTAGCAGTTGTCTTATGCTGTCTTTCATTAGCTCTGGAAGGAGGGCATTGTGTTACTTTTGGGCGTGGACCAAGTGATGAGTTCTGGGCTGTGTGTGCAGGTGTGTGAGTGTGTGCGTGCACACACCCATCTGCGCATGAATGTGCACATGCACCAGACAGTTAGGATTGACAGAATTCTGGTGGTTCAGTCATTAGCTTCATAAAGCGTGATCCCCATTAGGTCCCAGTGGGATTCCAACCACAGTGCCCGCCTTATCCAAGATGGGTACTTGCCTTTTTCTGTGGAAATCCTTCACAGTTGGAACACAGTTACGATTGAGAAGGAATAGGGTCACTGAAAGGCTAGCCCTGAGCCAGGACAGTCATGTGTGAACCGGATTGCATGAATTGCATTGTCTAAGTTCCCCTCCAGAGGCGGGAGCTGATTGGAGCAGCTGGAGCGATAACCTGGGTGGATGAAAACATGACAGGTGGCGACTTTTCTGAAGACGTTTCCTCCAAATTTAGTTTCAAGAATTTCTTTAGTTCTACGTGTTTTGGTGTCTGGCACAGTGGACACACTATTGAGGAGACTCTGCCTTTTGAATAAGACAACCTAAATACTTTGCAGAGAAAGGATCAGGGCCCTGAATCTAACCATGCAAGGCTGTTCTGAGCACACGAGTACTTGTTTTGAGAAGATATCTAAAGGTCCTAAGATTTCTGGTATGATTTCCACCTCTGTTCATGATTTGCAGATGTCGTGAGTACTGTCTTTGTGTGTATGTGTGTGTGGGTGTATATGTGTGATGAGAGTCTGTGATCTTTTGATTGATACTTGATTGATTTATTAAACAATATTCATAGATCTCCTCTGTGTGATTCAGAGCCTGTGGAGGCAGACTGTCACAGACTACCACCATACAGTGTGAGGGTTGCCCTAGTGGAGTAGAGTGTTGGTAAGTCCAGTGGAAGCTGCAAGGACGGGCTCTTCTGGAATCATCTGAGCAAGGCCTCCCTCTGCAAGAGAGAGCTGAGTGTAGTCTTGCAGGATGAGTAGGAGTTTGCAGGGCCATTGACATTTTTGGGATGCTGAAAGGAGGAACTACCATTCTTCTGAATGGAACTCTTGACATATACCGTATAACAGTGGCATATTGGGCCTGCTTTAGAGCAAAACACTTATTATTTTTTTTGAAAAACAGGAGCACACTGTCTTGAAAATAAAATTGTAGACCAAACAAGTAATCATGAAACGTGTTCCTGAAGTTGAAATTTTTTCAGTAAGCTCCGTACTGTTGTGTCTTTCCTTTCTGATGTCGAACAAGTGATGGTCTTGAGCACTCACGTTGGCCATTAAAACAGCATTTCTGTTTTCTTACCAAATTAGGGGCTGCAGGGGAGCTGGGCTGTGTTGGTGTAGACATTCAAGCCAACCAGAAATGGTGGTGACAGCTGACACTGAGCAGGGAGTTCTCTGAGTCAGCCGCCAGGGGTGGTGTGGCCAGACCAGACTGTCACCAGTTATCCTTGGTTGAGTGGCTGCCACCTGCAATTTATACTTCCTTCTTATCTGCAGTCATCTTTCAAGGAAGAAAACACCAACCGTGGGTGGGAGAGTAATTTCTGTCAGCTGATAAACAACCCTCTAAGAGGCATGCATGGGTGCCAGCAGCAGGGGTTGTGAAATTGTTAAAACAATCTGCCTCCAAACCAGTTGTCCTCTAAAAATAGTTTTATCTGTGGCAACAGCAGGAAGATAAATTGGCTGGAGAATAACCATAGACAGAAACATGGCCTTGGAGAATGGGGAAAATATTTTTAAAATGCTGACGTTGCTTCACAGTTTTGAAAGAAATTTTGTAAATGCCGCGAATCCCACTGAACGAACCTTTGAAGTGAAAGGCCAGCTGTGTGGCAGGTTGTGTGCTTTTGGGGAAAGGCACAGGTTGCTTTGTGCAGCCAGATGTTTTCGGTCAAGCCGTCCAGCTAGGGTGGTGTGAGACCTGTCAAGGATGTCTTCCCGCACCATTAGATATTATGAATATCGCCCACTGATAATAAAAGACTGTTGGCTGATGTTACTGTTATCATCGCCCCTCGGTGGCATTTCAAAAAAAAAAAAAACAGAACAAAACTCTGGCCCTGGCTGGCTGGATAGCTCAGTTGGTTAGAGCATCGACCAGGTACGCCAAGGTTTCAGGTTTGATCCCCGACTAGGGAACATAGAAGAATCAACCAGTGAGTGCATAAATAGATGGAATGACAAATCAACACCTCTCTCTCTCTTTCTCTCTCTCAAGTCAATTAAAAAAAAAAAACCCACAAAAAAAACAAAACGCTAAAAAAACAAACCCCAAACCCAACAAGGCCACAAGGATAGGACTGTCTCCCAGCCTGCTCTTGCCTGTTTCTGTTTATTTGGCAGAGGCTTCCTCTGTTAAATGCCAGAACAGGTCTGCCAGTCCTCACTTCCTAGCTCATGTGCCACTCTCCTGGGTCCCACTTCTGTCTGATTGGCTCCATATACAGCATTCTCTTTCGCTGGGCAGTGAATGGGCCAGACAGGTATTTACCTCATTTCCCTTTCCTTTTCACAGAAACACTGTGTGCATAACTTCTGTATTGTCCCAGAGGCTCCGAGGAAGGGATGCAGGGTGTTGTGGGCCCCCAGGGTCTGGGGAGGGAAGTTGGCTGCAGCATCCGCCAGGGAGGGCGTGGGCAGGGGGCTTGCTGGCCCCTCACTAGGGCCCTCCCGAGCCAGACTCTGACAGGCCACGTTGCAAGGTTTGGGAACCCTGGCATCCTCGGGGCTTAGCCCAAAAGCCTCTGCCACTCAAAGTTGACAGTCATATCTCAGAAAAAAAGAAAGAAAAAGAAGTGTCCCAGCCTCTCTGGTTTGGTTCACCTGTCTCGCTGTGTCAGGTGTAGGATGAATCCTCGGGACTGTTAAGGAAACTTGAGACCTGGAAGCTTCTAGTCACTTGGGAAATCCTTTGAAGACAGTCAGCTTCAAAAATGGTCTAACTGAGCTCAGGGAGCTGTGGATCCGGTGCTAGCTAACTAGAGACCATGTTGAAATGTTTCGATCTGAAATGCTTTCAGCGTTGCATTTTAAAGGTCCCTTGGTTGAGGCGTGTGCGGGAGGCAACCAGTCGATGTATTTCTCTCGCATAGATATTTCTCTCTGAATTTCCCGCTCTCTTCCACTCCGTCTGAAAATCAATGGAAAAATATCCTAGAGTGAGGTTTAAAAAATAAAAAAGCTCTCAGTGAGTCTGTGTGTCGCGGTCTTAGAGCTTCCCGTGGCGAACCCTCTCAAGCTAAAAGAATTCTAGTCTTGCCCAACTCACTGAACAGTAATACAGTGGCATTTGCTGCTTTTCCCTCTTTGGATGAGTGATATTTCCTAAATGTCAATCACACTGTTGACTCTTACTTGTTCCTTAAGGCTAGAGTGAAATGCAAAATTCAGTCACCCGAGTCCTGCTTCAAGAGCCCCCTCATTTTGTGGAAATGCAGACACTCCTGGGACAGTGTTCTGGAAGGTCCCTTTGCCAGAGAAAGTACAGACCCCTTAGTTTAGCATCCAGACCCCTCTGATCTGCCTTTTGTTCTCTGTCTCCTCCGCCCCTCCCATGTATGCTTGTCCCAGATATTCCAAACTACTCGCCATTCCCCAAGCTTTCCATGCTGTTCCTTGCCTTGCTGCCATTTTTGTACCTCTCCTCTGATGAAGGGTCATCTCCTCCAGGAAGTGTGCCTGAACCCTCCTGTTCCGTGTGCCCCGACAGGCTTGTGAACCTTGTCATTGTTTGCATCACCTACTATCACCTACTCCAGGGACCCTCCCCAGGCCTGCTGCACTGGGTGCCTAACAAGAGGTGTGTCACCAGGGTCCTGAGGGAGCCACACTTAGCACTGAATTGGCCAAGGGGAAAACAGGAAGAGAAGCTTGGGGGTAAAGCCAGCCCATCAGCCCCGGCTCACCTGGGCAGGAAGCAGGTGACAAATGGATGGGAGCGCTGGTCCAGGTGAGGAGTCTGACAGTTCTGGGAAGGCCTCCAATGGTGCAGTTACCTCATCCTGTTACATAATTGGAGTTTCATTCCTTTGGTTAAGTCAGTGGTTCTCAATCCTGGTTGTACATAGCATCACTAAGAAGCTTAAAATATCTGTGCCTACGCGCCACCCCAGACCTTTTAAACAAGAACTTCAGAGAGCAGAGAATAACATCCGTATTGTTCAGGAAGCTCCCCAGGTGACTTCAACCTGCAGCCAAGGATCGCAACTCCTTCTTCCAGCTTTGCTCTCTCCTTACAGCTTTTGTGGAAATGCTGCCACTCTGGGGACAGTGTTCTGGAAGGTCCTTTGGCCTCGTGGAAGGGCCAGGCTGTCGGGAGGGGCAGGGGGGGAGTCATACACTGCAGGTCACACTGCTATCTCTCTGAGCATTCACTTACCTGCGTGCTCTCCCTGATCTTGGCATTTGCACACTGTGTGCTGGTACGGAAGTGAGCCAGCATGACAGGGAGAGAGGTCACTTCTCCTATTTATGAATTTTGTCTGGAGCCAGCCCCGGCATGGGAAAAAGTGTCCACCTATGTAGGTCAGGGGTCAGCACGCTACTACCCATGGGCCAAAGCCAATCCTTGGCCTATTTTGTATACTTTGAGCTAAGCATGATTTTTATTGTGGCCTGGGAAACCTAAATGTTTACTCTCTGATACTTACAGAAAAAGTTTGCCCCACCCTGATGTAGATAATCAGGCCTTAGAGTTCAGGGCCATAACGGAGATAAGAGACCTGCTCCAGAGCAGGCATGCCCTGTTGCACACTGTTTGGCCTGAGCTTTCTGGAGAGTTTATGCTTGTGCTGAGCAGAGAGGGTGTGGGTTCCATCCTTCCTCCACAGCCACAGCGTCCACACCTTCTCTTGTTAGGTGGAGCTGGGCAAGGGCCCCACAGTCACAGCGCAGACCAGGGCTGAGAGAAATGTAAATGCATTTGGCTAATTTCCTTAGGGAAATCTATGTTCATAAACGGGTTAGCAACACCTGTCACCTTTCAGGGTCATCTTCTCCATGCCTTTTTATTTGAGACTAGAGGCCCAGTGCACACAAAATTTGTGCACTCGGGGGTGTCCCTCAGCCTGGCCTGTGCCCTCTTCCAGTCTGGGACCCCTCGGGGGATGCCCACCTGCTGGCATGCCTGGCCAGCCTGGGTGAGGGGCTGATGGCTGTTTGCAGACTGGCCAAGCCCCCCAGTGGGGACCCTCACCCCATTGGGGTGTGGCCAGCCTGGGTGAGGAGCTGAGGGCCATTTTCAGGCTGCCCACATCCTCTTCAGGGTTCAGGTCTCTACTGGGGTACCTGGCAAGCCTGGGTGAGGGGCTGATGACTGTTTGCAGGCTGCCCACAGCTCCCATTGACCCAACGTCCCAGTGAGGCTGGCTGGAATTAGATTTCTGGGTTTGTTTATCTTCTATAATTGAAACTTTGGTACCTTGAGCAGAGGCCTAGGCAGGCAAGGAAGCCTCTTGTTTGCTTCAGCTCTGTGGCTTCTATAATTGAAACATTGTTGCTGTGAGCAGAGGCCCAGCCGGCCTAGGCAGGCAGTTGCAATGGAAGCCTCCTGCTTGCTCTAGCTCCATGGCTGCCAGCCTCCATCTTGGCTGGGTTAATTTGCATACAGGTGCTCTGATCGGCTGGGGGTGTGGCTTGGCTGGTGGATGTGGCTTAAGTGTCTTGGAGTGATGGTTAATTTGCATATTATTCTTTTATTAGAGTAGATGGATAGTGAGCCCAGATGCCTGAAGCTGAGAGCATAATGGCTTGTAGATCAGAACCCCTTTCCCCCCTTATCTCTCCCCTCCCTGCCCAGATGGAGACCAGCCCTCTGCCTCCACAAAGGGGTCAGAAACAAGCCCCAGAGAGCAGGCTTAGCTTCCATGAACCCTGAGTTGCAGACAAGAGCTTGCTTGTGTATTTTCTTGTGGTGAAAGCTTGAATGCTTGTGGTGTTGGCTTGAATGCTGTTTGCCCTTCCCTTGCTCTCCTTCCATGGGGGTTAGTTTCAGGCATATTCTCCTTACTGTGTATTAGTTCAACCCCAAAAGAAATCCATACTGGCATTTACTGAGCAAGGGCCTATGTTGTGTTGATTCCATTTTAAGTACTGGAAGTGCTACCAATGCAATGAGGGTACAAAGCTTGCTTGATCTCTCCATGTTCCCCTTCTGTCCATGTTGTGGTGTGCGGACATAACAGGAGGTACTCAATAATTGCTATTGAATCACTGAACTCAGGTTTGAGTTTAGTTCCTTCCTCCAGCGATGGCTCCCAGCCTTCCGTTAGAGGCCTTGCTTCTGCAGCAGCCATGTGTGGATTGTTAGAGGTTGGCCTCTGCCTATTTTCCCATTTTCTCTTCTACTCTAGCTTAGGCTGCGGCCCACTTGCCATTCTTAGAACAGGCCAGCTTCTGCGCCTTTGACCAGCCTGAAACAAACACCTTGTGAGGTAGTTATCTGTTATTCGGACTGAGTTCTCCAGACCTCCCTGACTGGAAAAGTTCTTTCTGGGCTTTTATACCCAGTACAAATGTCAGCTCTAGGAGCCTTTCCATCTATGCTCCTGCCTCCAGTTAAGATGCTTGTTCTCCTTCCTGTATTCCCATAGTAACCAAGGATGCTTACAGAGGGCTTCATATGTTCTCAGCCCTTGACATGTATTAGCTAATTTAATCCTCACTACAGCCCTAAGGGAGTGGTGCTGCAGTGTTGTTGGCTCTGTTTTACAACCAAGGTCACTGAAGAAGATCAAGTAGCTTTCCAAAGTTTTCAGAGCTAGTAGGTGTCGGGGCCAATATTAGAATCCAGGAAGCGGAGTTCACCAATCTGTCCTGTCCCTCAGGACCTTGTGTTGGTGACCCGAAGTGCTCCTAGGTGCCTTGTTTGGGTGCTTTTGGATCCTGAGCTCCTGGGGGCATGGCTGTTTCTTTTTCATCTTGGGATCCTCAGAGCCCTTAGAAGAATTTTACAAGTAGTGGGTGCTCAGTAACTGAGTGATCAAATATACTGAGTCCATCTTTCTGCTTTTATGCACTGGAGGGGACCCTCACGTATAGGGGAGGCTGGCCCAATAGCAGTGGTGTTCAGGATAGGTAATTTTCAGCATTCCTCACTGATCAGAACACAAGGCTGAACCAGCTGCTGTGGGAACTACTGCCCAGGCCAACTTGCTCTAAGCATTGTGAAACCATCGAGATCAGCATCACCAAATGCTGAGAGATTTGCCTTGCTCTTACTCAATGGGAGATTTCCCTACGAGTGGATTCCTGAAAACAAATAAATAAGGAGAGGTAAACCACACCAGGTCCACCTAATGCGTGCATTCAGGGGTTACTTCTCGTAATGCCTCTGTTGAGGAACTCAGCATACCTTCCAGACCACTGAGATGTTCTGTTTGCCGCTCCCGAGGCAGTCCTGTGGGTTTAGGAAAGGTTGATATCTTTCTTCCTATCTTTCTGATACATTGCTCTCAATCTTTATTAGTGCTATCATTAATGCTGTTATTATTTTAATTAAAAAACTTGCAACAGTTGCAAACAATTATGAAATCCTGCTTTCTGGAGACTACCACCACCATCACCAGTTGGTTGTGTTTCCTTAAAGACATTTTCCCATATAAATCTACACCAGTGATCAGAGTGTATTTCAAAAACGAAAATGTGCCCTGGCCAGGTGGCTCAGTTGGTTGGAGTGTTGTCCTGTACACCAAAAGGTTGTGGGTTCGATTCCCCCGGTCAGGGCACATACCTAGCTTCCAGGTACAGTCCCTGGTTGGGGTGCATATAAGAGGCAACCAACTGATTGAGGTTTCTCTCTCACATGGATGTTTCTCTCTCCCACACCTTCCTCTCTTTTTAAAAATCAATTAAAAAAGTCTTCAGGTGAGAATTAAACAAACAAAAATGGG
>PVJC01044705.1:0-14017 GCA_004026665.1 Murina feae
ATACCTATACCTATACCTACATATATCCTAATATATCTAAGGACTGCACTTTAGAAGAACAATGATTTAAGAATCATCTATATAGATTAAAAAACAAAAATACAAACAGCCTGAACTTTTTCTCAAGTCTGTTGCTTTATGAGTCCTGAAATGTTTATTTTTAACAGGTGGTTTTATTGAAAAAGTTAAGAACTATTTCTATGGTAGGGAAACGTTTTGGAAATTCTAAAGTACAGAATTCAAACTAATAGCATCTTCCCCCTCATCCCCGCCAAACTTTGGAAGGTTTTATATTACCAAGTCACTTTTCACTACAGGCAGTTAAATGGAACTGTAATTAGGAGAAACACATCCAATCGCCTCCCCCCCACCCCCAGCCCAATTTGGTTCTTCTTGCTTAGCTGTCAGAAGAAGGAAATGGGGGAGGAAATTGGCTTTGTGTTTTTTGTTCCTTTTTTTTTTTTTTTTTTTTTAATTCTCCTTGACCTGAGTATATGGAAATTAGCATTCATTATTGCCAGTAGGTAACTCTTTGGGAAATGAAAGCTATTGGGTGACCTGAAACTTGGGAGCCATTGGTATTGGAGGACTCAGTTAACATAAGCAGAACGACTGAAAGACTGCAAATTGAATTTCCTGGTAACTATTGTGTCAGCTTTTTTATTTTTTTGGAAAGTTTAGAATTTGTGAGAGGTAGCAACTTTTACCTTAGACTGTGTTGACTTTTCAAAAGTTGCTTGAAAACATCCTTAAGTTAATTATTTACTCAGTGTTCTTTATGTTCAGGGTTCTAATAACGAGTTTGTAGTTGCTATGAGTGAAGGGAAATATGTTGCTTTGAAGAGCAGTGTGAAGACTGTGAATGCCAGTTTGCATTGTTTGTGATTGGCACCACTGCTGTGTCCTTCGTGTACAGCCCAATTTTTAAGGATAAGAAAATCGTTTTGCGTTAGCCTTTTAAGTCCAAGGTGAAGAAGCCATAACAACATCTTTAGCTCAGCTAATTCTTCATTGCTTTTAAAAAAATTATCTCTTTTTTAATTCTCCTTGACATGAATATGTGGAAGTCACCATTTATTATTGCTAGTAGATAAGTCTTTTATATGGATTAACTGTTAATCTATAATACTTATATTAAAGTGAAATAGATAACATTTGTTAATTTTGTAATAGTCAAAATATTTCATTAAATAATTATATGTTTTCTGTTTATGGTGGATTTTCTATTTTTACTTATAGTGTTGGGGTGTTTTATATTTTTAAAAATAGAAGAAAAATCTAATCATTCAGCTGATTAAAGAATGACTCATCTTTTTTAAAAATATATTTTATTGATTTTTTACAGAACGGAAAGGAGAGGGATAGAGAGTTAAAAACATCAATGAGAGGGAAACATCAATCAGCTGCCTCCTGCACGCCCCCCACTGGGGATGTGCCCTTGACTGGAATCTAATCTAGGACCCTTGAGTCCGCAGGCTGATGCTCTATCCACTGAGCCAAACCGGTTAGGGCATAACTCATCTTTTGACATGCCTTAAGGTGTTAGCATTTAAACTTCCACTGCATTTGTAAGAATTTAGCTTAGTGTTGTTTGATCTATTTGTGCCAATTTTGAGGATGAATTATATTTTATTGTGATGAGTATAATTTAGCAGTTCCTATACTGCCGGTCAGCTCTAACTTTTATTAACTATGTTCAATTTCATTGCCAGTTTCAGAGAAATGGAGCTCGGATTACAAAGATTTTCCCAGCCCAGTTCTTGATTACCTAGTTACTTGCATAGGGAGGGGCTTCTCCCAGACAAATTTGGTTTCATTCTGTGTTGGGGGCCTTTGAGACCCCTCACCCCAAGTGCAGACATTTGCTAGGAGGACTACAGGACTCAGCATATAGTTGCACTGACAGCTAAGGTATACTGTGGTGATGTAGTAAGGTACACAGTCGTGTCACTAAGAGACCCACGTGCAGGCTCCCTCATGCACTCCCTCCCATGGGGCTCACGCAGAGCCTACTCCTTCTCCAGCCATGAAAAGGCAACAACTTCTAGCAGTGTTTCTGCCTGGGGAATCCTATTGGGGTCTCAGCACCCAGAATTCTCACTGCTGGTTATGTAGGCACATACAGTTTCAGACTCCCAGGAAGAAAGCAGGTGTTCTGCATAACCCATCTGCTCGCGCCAGGAGTCTAGCCACAGTGAGCTGCCCTTGCCAACTAACTGTTCCTTGGACACTCTCTTGGTTCCAAATTCCTAGACTCCACTCGCCACCGAGGGGTCAGCAGGCCTTTCCAGGGACAGCAGTCGTGGCCCTGTCATGGGAACTCTGTTCTGAGCATATACTAGCTCTGCTTCTGCAAAAGGCCACATTCTCATTATCCTGGAGAAGATTCCTCATGGTTATATAAGTCAACAATATTTTAACAGTAATTAAAAACTAATGCAAAACACTTTGTTGCACCATTTTTCTTTTTTGCTGCACAAGATACAATTTCCCTTGTGTCTATAGCAAGTTTTAGAATATTTTATGAAAATATTCTATTCTGTTATGCTTTTAAAATATACTTGGCTGTTAGCTTTAAACTGTTTAGACCATGTGAACCTTTAAAAAGGCAATTTGGGTCTTTATTCTTTTTAAGAAATCAATATTTTTATTTATTTCAGAGAAGGAGGGAGAGGGAGAGGGAGAGAGAGATAGAAACATCAGTGATGAGAGAGAATCATTGATGGGCTGCCTCCTGCACGCCAGCAACCCAGGCATGTGCTCTGACCAGAAATTGAACTGTGACCTCCTGGTTCATAGGTTGGCACTCAACCACTGAGCAACACTGGCTGGACTGGGTCTTTAGTCTTAAAGGAGTTTTGTTTGTTTCTTCTTGTTTTTCCCCCCTATGATTGTATGTGGCATGTTCTCACCCTGGGTTTTCCTCCTCTGTGGCTGTGTGGGTTTCTTACACTGTTTTGCCCTCATGTGCCCAGGTGGCCCAGGACATTGGCAGGCATCACTGCCTACCTGCAGTGCACACGGAATACCCATGGCAGTGGGATCTATCCGGGGAGCCCGCAGGATGAGAGGAAGGCTTGGCGCAGATGTGACCGAGGCGGCTTTTGGGCAGCTGACGACTATTCTCGCTGCCAGTACGCGAACGATGTCACCAGAGTCCTTTATATGTTTAACCAGGTAACTAGAAAGCCTGCTGTTGCTGGGGTTGCTGATAAAGCATGGTGTTCAAACCATATACGTAAGATCTCTTTGTTACATATGAGTAAATCATATGGACTTGGTGATAATACTGCGTTGATGAATCTGTTTTTCGGAATAAGGTCTTGTCTTCTCAGCTGGTGAGCAAGGCCCTCTGTGGTGTCACTCCTTCTTTCCCGTTACTCCCTGACGTTGTGCCTTTGTGTGAATACCTTCATCATCTCTGTCCACCAGACAAAATCCCAACCATCCTTCACGTCCACCTGGGTAGCCAACTCTTGGGTTCTTCCTATAGTCCCTTTGTCACAGTGATCCCTTGTCATGCGTGTACCACTCAGGTGCCTTTTCCTGTCTTTACTTCTCTGCACCTTATTTTTTTTAATCTCACCTGAAAATATGTTTTTATTGATTAGAGAGAGAGAAGAAGAGAGGGGGAAAAATCGATGTGATAGAGAAACTTCGATTGGTTGCCTCCCATGTGCTCCTCAACTGGGGAGGTTGAACCTACAGCCCTTCGGTGTCCTGGACGATGTTCCAACCAACTGAGCAACACAACCAGGGTTATGTGTGTCTTTTTAAACAAAACCAGAGTATAAACAGCCGGAAGACAATTTCTGTTACACATTTTCTTATGATCCTTAGCACCAGGTATACCCTTTTTGCAATGGTTGGTGCCAAATCATGTTTAAGTCAACAAATAAATAAATGCAAAAGGTCACTGGCCGTGAGTACTTGGAGATACAGACAGGTAAGTCAGAGGCTCAGAGCCCCATGTTGGGTGCCATTGTCCTCCCGGCTGGAGTTCTCAGGGAAGGGTTCACGAAACAGTCGAAGTTGCATTTGTGTAGAATTTGGACAAGCAGAGGCCAAGAGATAATGCAGCATGTTTACCTGGTGGAGTTTTATGTATTATATTTCATTCCAAGTTTTCAAAACATTGCACTCAGGTTCGCTTCCATTAAAATTTCATTTTCTAAAGTTTGCATAAGCTTGTTAAGGAGGTCATGGTGAGCAAATGATGTGATGCGAGTGCATGGCAATGTTATGAAATGCAAAGAAAAATGTCCGAAATTGTGTTCATCCATTTGCTAAGTGCTTCTCCTCACCTTTCCGATGCAGATGCCTCTCAATATTACCAATGCCGTGGCCACAGCCAGGCAGTTACTGGCTTACACCGTGGAAGCAGCCAACTTTTCTGACAAGATGGATGTTATATTTGTGGCTGAAATGATAGAGAAATTTGGAAGATTTACCAAAGAGGAAAAATCAAAAGAGGTATTTTTCTAGTTCCAAGTTGTTAGCCAGTCAACAAGTGGTCACGTGATAGACTCGAATCTTTTTTAACACCTGTTTGTGTTGGCTGTATTTGAACTGAATAAATACACTTTCCATGTCAAAAATTGTCATTGAGAAACTTACGCTCTGCTACTGACCTTTCATTGGGAGGACTGGAGGTGAACGGTCAGTTCTTGGGAGCAAAGGGACATGATAGAGCGTAGCCTTCCTGTAAGAAGGAACCTCTGCTTTACATGATAGCCTTGAGGGTTAGTCAGGGCTGCCTGTGGCTGGCTTTCCAGATTTTTCTTCCACACACAGCCCTCTGATCCTTCTCCTGCAGAAGGTATAGTCACCCAGATTGTGTGTTGAGTTGTTTAATTCCTTTGGTAATGTCCTGGAAAAATGCAATACTGTCTTAGGGACTTGCTTGAAATTTCAAATTATTGGAATAGGTAAATTCCATGGCTTTGAAAATTAGTGCATTTTATCGGGACCGTATTAAAAATGCTTGTCCACACGATATCCTGTAGGGGAAAACATTGACTACAGCAGTTTTCAGAATGAATGAGCAGCAAATCAGGCTTTGAATGAATTTGAAGTTGCAGATTTAAGTTTCCAGCTACATGGCAACTTTATATAGACTAGACTGTTTCATTTTTTTTTCTTTAAAAATAAGTTTTTTATTGATTTTAGAGAGAGAGGAAGGGAGAGGGAGAGAAAGATAGAAACACTACCCCCTCTCCCTGCCCCCACAACCAGGAATAGAACTGTGACCTCCTGGTTCATGGGACGGGACTCATCCAACTGAGCCACCCTGGCCAGACATGTACACTGTTTCTTTTTTTGATGGAATCATGAAGTTTAGAAGTAGAATAAACCTAGATCAAGTCATAAACTGAAGCCCAAAGAAAATAAAACCATTTAGCTAAGGTTATCCAGCTGGGGTAGGGCAGGGCTGGAAACAGAAGCCAGCGCCTTGCTGTCTAATCCAGAAGTTTTCTGCAGGTGAACATTTACTTTCTAGCACAATGGTGCCCTGTCCTAATATTCCAGAAGCACTCGGCATACAGTGGTAGGGAAAATACTGTGCTAAGCAGAGTCTCTGTGTGGGCCTCTCAGATTCATATATATTGAAAGATAGAAAAGTAAGCCTTATTTTTCTAAATCATTTAAGCAAGGAACAGTTTTGGTAGAATATCTATTAATATCTTGCATTTTGGAGATAAGTTTTGCAAATGTAGCCCCAGGTCATCGGGCACTCTGCTGGATATGATGTAGCTATTAAAGGATGGAAAATAGCTCAGCCATCATGGCTCAGTGGTTGAGCATCTACCTATGAACCAGGAGGTCACGGTTTGATTCCTCGTCAGGGCACATGGCTGGGTTTCGGGCTCGATCCCCCGTAGGAGGCATGCAGGAGGTATCCAATCAGTGACTCTCTCATCATTGATATTTGTATCTCTTTCCTCCCTTATCTCTGAAATTAATAAATCCTAATAAAAAGGGGGAAGGAACATAGATATGCGTGTGTAAATGGGACTCGGGTAAACGTTTCAGTGTTGTTATCTGAACTTCAGACCCCAGTTTTGTAGTGAACTGTCCTGCACTCTGATCGTGCCTCTGGGCCACAGCCTGCTCCCTGTGTGAGTTTTCTGAGCCCTGGGAGAAGCTGTCTGGCTCTGTGGTAATACTGCTCTCCATTCTTGATTATAATCACAGTTTAGCTGCCACATGATTACGAACCCTTCATAGAAGTGGGATGTTTCCAGTCACTGGAGCAATTGGAGTGACATTTGGAATGTGGCCATTGAAAAAGATTTTGCCATCATTTATATGTAATTCCCATCCCTGTTTTGATGTCGGGAACCTTTGCTCACCTCCCTGCTCCTGAAGAGCAATCGGTGCCCAGAGGTGTGCGTTTCACCGTGTTTGCCCATGTGTGGTGTGAATGGCCTGCCACTTTGGAATGTGCGTACGGGAGAGTGTCCTGTTGATGACGGAAAGTGAATTTGGTTTCATGAGTTATTAATTAACTGTGGGCCCTTTATTTTTAAAATGAGGATGACACTTGCCCTGCTTAACTTCAAAATGTGTGCGCACAAGTGAGAAAATACAGGTGAAACTATTTTGTTCAATAGTTGCAAAGCTAGGATGTGATTTTGTAGGTTTTGGAAATTTAATATTCTTATGACCTCAGAAAATAAGAATGAGGGTCTTTCAAAAAAATCATCAGAATGCTTTAGTGACTTTAAAACCTTGGTTTGATGTAGATTCCTGTCACTTTCACTGGTTGACCTCGGAGGTAAAGATTGAATTATCTTTGAAAACAAATGATGTAAATAGGAGAAACAGGAACAATATTCAGGATTGAATAACTGAGGTATAAAGGTACTGTTACTCATGATGCATTGACAGACATCCTACCTGATTCTTTGGGAAGTATAACTGAAGGCTGTGTCTTTCACTGTTTATTAGTCTAATAAAATGAAATTATGAGGGTTAAGGGAGGCATCATTTTAAATTATAATTATACTAAGGTATCCTAAAATGCCTGTGGCTTAATTGGACAAATAATTAAATTGATTTTTGTTTTATGTCCAAAAAGTTGCTCTGCTCTGGATAATTTCACAGCTGAAATATTGTGAGGCAGTTGTAACCTGGTATTAGATCTTGCCAACCTAAGCCAGTGCTCTGTGGTAAGGGAGGATACTAAATGCTACCAAACAGCCAGCGTGATGAAAACTTCACGTGTCCATTTCAGAAGATGAGAAGGTAGAGAGATTCCTCTTTTGGTTCCCTTCCTGTGCTCTAGTTCCAAAGTGGAAGTGAGGCAGCTCCTCACACTAGTTTACTATGCAGCTCATTGGGCACATGTTTATGCACAGGTTTAAAAATGTAAAGTCTTTCATTTATTCATTTTAAAGCATAGTCACTTCTGGATCAGCTATTGTGTTTTCTTTTTTCTTTTTATATTTCCAATTTTTTTTTCTTCTTGATCTTGCTTGTCAGACGACTTTTCTGTATTGTTCAGCTTTGCAGGGACCCAGCTGCTGACTTTGTGATCCTTTTCAGAATATTGTCTCTCAAACTTGACCTTGCCTTTGTGTCACCTGGGGGGAGGGGGTTGTCAAGCAAAATATGCAAATCTAGTTGAGTTCTAGGCGATGCTGGACAGCATGTCTCTGAGAAAGGCACAGGCTTTGACAACCACTATTATGTGTTCACTAGAGGTCCAGTGCCTGAAATTCATACACAGGTGGAGTCCCTAGGCCTGGCTAGTGATCTGGGCCTATTGGGGCCATCTCACCCAGTCCAGATTAGGGTTGGGCCATCCAGGGCCTGGGGGCCTGCCAGCTGCTGGATACGGCCTGCCGGATGGGGGGAAGTTAGGGGTGGGACCACAGGAGGTTGCTGGCTGTGGGATGGGATGGGGAGGTTGGCTGGCCATGAGAGGTTGGCTGTGGGAGCACACTGACCACCATTCAAAGCTCCTGCATTGAATGCCTGCCCCCTGGTGATCAGTGCACATCATAGCAACCAGTCATTCAGTTGTAATCGTCGCTTAGGCTTTTATATATATACTAGGGGCCCAGTGCACGAAATTCGTGCACGGGGGTGTGGGGTGGGGGGGGGATGGTCCTTCAGACCGACCTGTACCCTCTCCAATATGGAGTTCTTGGGGACTCTCACAATCCAGGACCTCTGGTTCTTAACTGCTAACCTGCCTGCCTGCCCTAACCACTCTGCCTGCCTGCCTGCCTGATCCCCCTAACTGCCCTCCCCTATTGGCCTGGTCACCCCTATTAACTTTCTTTTTTAATCTTATCTCCTTCACACACAATTGTATTTGACTTCCTTATTGGCTTCTTCCTCTCACACAATTTTTCTCCTTTATGGAACACTTTTCCTACTGACTCATCATTTATAAACTTTCTTTCCTCCTTATTTCCTACTTCTGTTCCATCATCATTCTTCCTATTTTTCTACTACCCTCCTTTCCTTCCCACATTCCTTCTTTCCTTTATCTTTACCCCTGCCCACCTTCCCCTTTTCCTTCCTTTCTACCTTAAATTTTTTCTTCACTTCCTCCCTCTGACCTGCTTTGCTCCCTCCCCCATTCCTTCCTTCTTCCCATTCTCCTTTCAAGCTCTACCAGCAACCCCTTAATAACTTTTCTTTCCTCCCTCTTTTTCTCTCATCCTACCTTTGCCATACATTCTTCTCTACTTACTTCCACTCTTTTAATACCTATCTATCTACCTGCCTAATTATCCACTATCATTCATCTTTTTTTCTTTTCTGACTTCTACTTTTAAAATCTGTCCCCAGTATAACAACTATACTTGGTTTTCATTATAGGCCCTACAGTTCCCTCATACATCCTCTTTTTTTAACTCTGCTGTCCACTGACTCTTTTATAAAATTCTTCTCTCCATCCTGTTCCACCTCTCCCCCACCTGGTTACTTCCCCCAAACTCTCCCTGGCTGCTGCTCCGCCTGCCCCCTGCCCATCTCTCTATCTCCTGGCTCCCCTGGGGGTTCACCCCAGCTCTGAAGGGAGATAGGGCCTCTCACAGGAGACCCCTGCCCCTGTGTAAGAGAAAATGGAGCCAGCGAGAGAGTGGGCCCAGGAGGCATGTGTGTGAGAGAAAGGGAGCAGCTCTCCTTCCCTCACTAAAGCTTCCCTCATTAAATCCTCCAGCTGCCCAGCCAGCCCACCACTGCTGTGGCTCCGATGGGCCTGGGTGGGTTGTGGGAAACACATGCACAGAGGCTTAGCAGCCTCCCTGCGTGTGTGCCACTGGACCCACCTGGGGCGGCCGGCTGGTCCCACTCCCGCATTCGCTGCGATGGGCCTGGGTGGGTTTGAAGGAGGCTTAGCAGCCTCCGTGCGTGTGTGCCCCGGGACCCACCCAGGCCCATCGCAGCCCCTGGGCCTGCCGGCTGGTCCCGCTTCCCCTGCGATGGGCCTGTGTGGGTCGCTCCGAGGCTTAGCAGCCTCCCTGCGTGTGTGTGTGTGCCCGGGGACCCAGCCAACCGATCGCAGGCCCCGGGATGGCGGCTGCTCCCACCCCTGCATTGGTTGCGATGGGCCTGGGTGGGTGGCGCGGAGGCTTAGCAGCCTCTGTGCGTGTGTGCCCTGGGACCCACCCAGGCCGATTACAGTCCCTGGGTCTGCCAGCTGGTCCCGCTTCCCCTGCGATGGGCCTGAGTGGGTCGCTCCGAGGAAGCCTCTGTGCGTGTGTGCTCCAGGACCCACCCAGGCCCATCGCAGCCCCCGGGCTGGCTGGCTGCTCCCTCCCTCGGCTGCCGCCTCTATTTGTGGCAGAGGCCTCCAGTCTGCCGGGCTAGGCCGCAGTCTGTGGCTTCTTCCCGGCTCCCGCCTCCGCCATCTTGATTATTTTGCATACCTTTGCTCTGATTGGCTGGTGGGCGTGGCTTACCCCGTCCCGAAGAAATGGTTAATTTTACTATTTCGCTTTTATTAGTTTAGATATATAGATGCTCTCTACTTATTTGTTTAACATTTTTTTCTTTGGGTCTAACCTTTTGAAAAGTTTTTAGAAATTTTTTATTGGAACATTCTAGAAGTATAGGAGAATGTTTTTACTAATACCTACATTATACCTTTCACCTTCAACAATTTTCAGCATTTACCAGGTGTATTCCTTTCATCCATTCATTTCCTTCATCCTGCTCTCCTTTTTCCTCTTCTTCTCTGTTTGTCATTCATTTCCTTCCTTCCTTTCTTTCTCTCCTCCACCCCTTCTTTCTTTCTCAATGCTGCATCATTTAATAGTGAATTCTGATTGTCATGTTTTATCCATAATTTTTCTACAATATAAGGAATTTTAAAATGAAACCATATTATTATGTCACCAAAATGAGTTCTAAGTCCTTAATATCATGAAATATCTAGTCCATGTTCAATTTTTCTTGATTATTTTCTTATTAATTGATTGATTTGAGAGAGAGACAGACAGACATTGATTTGTTGTTCCACTTATTTATGCATTCATTGGTTGCTTCTTGTATGTGCCCTGGATGGGTATCAAACCCACAGCCTTGGAGTATCCATCTGGACGATGCTCTAACCAACTTAGCTACCCAGCCAGGGCTGATTATGGTTTTTGAAAAACGTATACTTTTGCTTGGTTACCTTATGGAACTCATCCATATAATTTTGCAGTTGGTATGTGGGATTTTTTTTTAGACAGACAATCATATCACCAGCAAATAACAATTAGTTTTTCTAACTATTCCTGTATTAAATGTTTTTTTTGTTTGTTTGTTTCTTTGTTTTTGCTTTTTTTCAGTTATACATTCATGAGGACCTCAGAACAATGTTGATTAGTGTTCGTGATACATGATATTAATGATAATGGTCTAATTTATCATTATTAATAAGTGTAATATGTTTGCTTCTGCCAAGTGCCTGGGGACAATACCAGGGTAATTGGCCGGTCGCTTTGAAATTAGTTCTCAGTTAGAGGTTTTTCCGACCATGGAAGTCCTATGAAATTTGACCTCAGACCTGTGAGAAGGTCACCTTGTGTTGATAAGATGTGAAGGAGGACAACTTACTCCTGCTACCTTGAATCAAGATCAAGTTTCAAGTTCCTTGCCATCCTTCTTCTGTGAGGCTGATTTGGTGCTAGTGTGCCCTGACCCTGGAGGTGTCTCTTTGGTTATTAGCTTCATCATTGGTCTGCTCCTGTGAGGCCTGTGTGTGTGTTGGGGGCAGGGGGGAGAGAGGGTGGTCCTTAGCCCCTTGTGGATGTCAAGGCATAGTCCAAGCACAGTCCACGGGGACAGAGTTTACCCACAGAGCTCCCAGTCCCGCTGTTGTTTTGTACTTGGCCTCTGGAGGAGGAGTCTTTGTTTTCTGCCTGGTCAGTGGTAAAAAAGACAACTCTTTCCCCTTCGGCAATTTTCTCTTTTAGCAGGAGAATTGCCAAGAGTACTCATCTCTCTGTTCCTCCAGAAAGGGAGATGCATATACATTTTTTAAAATCAGAAAACACAGAATCTGCTTCCTCTGGGAGAACTGGAGGAATCTTAAGCTTTTCTATGTGTGGTAAAGGTGTGGCTGAGGTGCGTGTCTGTTGCATCCTGCGTCTCTGGACGAGTGTTCCTCCTAAGTTCCTAGAATCTGTCATAAAAGCAACTTCGTCTACCTGGACCAAATGTTCTCCTTTGTGTTGGTAACTGAAGATACCTTTATCGTCTTGACTAGAAACATATCAAGAATCACCTTTTCCCCAGTCACAGCAGCTCTGCCCTCAATGCATATTTTTCACTTGTCTCTTTTTCTTGTCTCTTTTTCACTTGTCTCTGTCTCTTTTTCTTCTCTTAAGTCTGTATGTCCCACTCGCTATTTATGTGCTCTTAATTAAAAATAATTATTTTTAAAATGTTGCTGGGCTACCTCAAATCCTTTCTGAAAGGTAATGAAGAATTAATGCAACATTATTCTCAGTATCTTTTCCTTTTTTCTTTCTCACCTGTTTCTCCGAGTCCATCATCATCATCACCATCATCATCACCATCACCACCTCTATACCACAGTAGAACCAGAGGTTTAATATCTGCCATATCTGACCTGATGGTTATCTCTATGAGACCTCCTATTGAATATTGACAGCTTACCTAAGCTGGAAGCCAATAGTGGGGTCCCAAGACATGCAGGTCCTTGGAGCTAGCTAACAGTGACATAAATACGCTTTTACAACTTGACTGGCACTAGAGAGCCATTTCTTCATTAAAATCAATCAGGGTAATAACGTTCTTTAAGTTTGGCATCATCTCAGTAGTATACTTAATTCATGCCTAGGAGAAAATCCTGAAGAATACTTGAACTTTAATAACAACATCAGCTGCTGTTACTATTATTTAGTCCAATTAGGACTACTTGTTGGTTCCCGTAGTTCTCATTTCCATCTTAGCTGTCCCCAAACAACTGCCTCACTTGCTGCCTCATTCACACTGTGGCTGTAATTCTTGCTTTTCTGGTGATTAGAATCAATGAGAGTGCCCCCTGCTGCTTTCGACCTGAAAGAGAAAAAGTGTGGAGAGAAGTCCAGAGGGATCTAGATTCCTTGGCTTTTCTAAAAAAAAAAAGGCATGAATTGTTTAATAAAGATATTTATCTTTTATTATATTTTTTCTACTTTTTCTCTTAATTTACTATAGAACTAGATATTCCAAGCACTTTTCATAGGATTTCCAGCCCCATTTTTCCAAAGAGCAAACTGAATCTTGGAGAGGCTAACAATTTTCTCATGGGCATCTAACTTGAGATGGAATTGAAATCTTAACCCAAGAGAATTTAACTCCCGGACACATAAATATTCTGCCTTCAGTGTTATATTATTCTCCTACTACACTGAAATGAACTATCATTAAGTTTAGTTTATGTAGTTACCTTCTGTGTTTTCTATGCTACCACATCTAATTCAGGAAATTTACTGATGATTTTGGAGTTCTCCTTCGGATCAGAACTCCAAACATACATACAAGGGTGGGCAAAAGTAGGTTTACAGCTGCGAGTAGGTGAAACAGAGTTTATTCGGCTCTTGTAATCATCATAACCTGCATGTCTTTTTCCCTACGAACAACTGTGAACCTCCTTTTGCTCAGCCCTTGTGTCGAGAAGAACAAGAACTATTTCTGTCTCTTAAAACAGGTGACATTTAACGTTTCATTGTTATTAATGTGGCATTTTCATCCTTTGGCCTTTATCTGTGACAGAGTGCGTTCCCTTGCATTTTCATCTGATCCGGCCGTTGAGTGTGACAGGTGGGAGAGCAGGTGCGTGAGGCCTTCTGACCCTTCTGTGGCTGCACTGGCCTTCGGGGAATGGGGTCAAGGGGAAGTACAGTGCTTTCTCATGCCGGCTGCGGGTCTGAAGCTCTCTGTGTGTCAGATTTCAAGAATACTTTTTACTCTTTTTACTTTTTATGCACTGCTATCCCTTTGTTGCCCTTTCTGCCACTGTGGAGGACTCAGAACTGCTTCCGTAACCCAGCCACACACGCCTACAGCATTTTATCATCCCCTGCTCTCGGGAAGATGTTGACATCCTTTCCTTTCCCTTAGTTCTTTGCCATTTAGGATGCAACAATGAAGAACATAGATTTTTCTCAACTTAAAGCAGTCACTCAAGTTAACTGCATACCTTCTTAGAGATATTTATGATCTTACAATTATTAACAGATCATATTCCATTACTGGCGTTACCAGGTGAGCCATAGCAGTGGTTTTTGATCTTATAATAATCACTAGAGGCCCAATGCACGAAATTCATGCACGGAGTGGGAGTGGGGGGTAGGGGTGGTGTCCCTCAGCCCAACCTGCACCCTTTCTAATCTGGGACCCATAGGATGAGGCCTAAACGGGTAGTCGGACATCCTTTTCACAATCCAGGACTGCTGACTCCCGACCTCTTGCCTGCTGATTGCCCCTAACCACTCCCTGCCAGGCTGATCAATGCCTAACTGCTCCTGTGCTGGCTGGATTGCCCCTAACTACCCTCCCCCTG
>PVJC01044706.1:0-14010 GCA_004026665.1 Murina feae
GAGCTGAGCTGAGGGGCGCAGCTTCACTTTCCCTCCTGCCGCAATGGAAAGGGCTGTTTACTCAGGTCCGTGAGTGGCGGCCGCCATGTTGGCTGGGCTAATTTGCATACAGCCGCTCTGATTGGCTGGTGGGCGTGGCTTACCCTGTCTCGGAGAAACGGTTAATTTTAATATTTCGCTTTTATTAGTTTAGATAGGAACTAAAATATTTTATTGATTACTCCCTAAAAACATAGCCTGGTTAAAACCTTAATCCACCATCTGCAAGTTATATGACTTTGTGCAAGTTACTCAACTTCTCTGCCTTAGTTTCTTCATCTATAAAATGGGAATGACATATAATAGTTACAGACTTAAAAGATTTAATACTTGTAAGCCTTTTGAGCACATAATAAACACTAGATAAATGCTTGTTAAATACTAAAATGATGCTCTGAGCACAAAAAGAACCTATAAACTCTACAGGTAATGTATAGCATTATACAAGCATTTTCAAAAAATGAAATACCCTTTGAAAAGCAGGAAATTTTTGCCTCACTCCAACGTTTGTAGCAATACTTTAGAGCAGGGCACAACAAAAAATGACCTGAGAGCAACATTCATCCCCTGCCTGCTTTTATAAAAATAATTTTAGTGGTACAGAGCCACTTGCATTGATTTTACATACAGTCTATGTCTGCTTTCATGCTACAATGGCAGAACTGAGTAGCTACGACAGAGGCAGTATGGCCTGCACAACTAAAAGACATCCTAGAAAAAGTCTGCTCGCTTCTGCTTTAGAGAGATAAAAAGAAATGACTAGTAATAAAATTTCTGCATTGTATGTTTTTAATAACTAATAAAAGTGACCTTATCTTGTTCTTAAGTATATTACTTACCTCTTGTTCATTGACCAGGAGCTGGTACACTTTAACTCTGTATTCTCCTTTTTTAAGTGCTCTCCCCAGTCTAATTGTAATCTATAAATTAAAAACATGTTTTAGATGTACTTTCTCAGCAGAACAACAAACAATCCATTCTCATCCACTGTTTAGTTTGTTTTCCAAAATTCTCTAGATAATGGGCTCTGAGAACAGATATATCTTTCACCTCTGATTCCCCAGCACTTAAAAACAGTACTGACACAGTTAACATTTAACATTTAAATGAATAAAAAAGCACCCAACAACAAATAACCACTAAACATCAAATTATCTACTTAGGGTGTCTAGTCACCATACTTGGATGTAGTATAAGATGTTTTCTATCATACAAAAAACATTATTGAAAATTATTTTATTCAACCTTATTGTCATCTGAAAATGATGAAAGTGTCTCATTCAGTCGGACGCTCTCAAACTCTTGATTGCTGGCATATACTCGAAAGACCTTGAAGTGAGAGGACAAAACTCCAACAAAGGGCTCTAAATGTTGTTTGAAAGCAGCCAGAGTAATTCTTTTATCAACATGCACCATCAACCCTAAGCACACAAAAAAAACAAAACATAAACAAAACTGTAAAAGTAACCTCTCAGGTTACAAATAGAACAGATTGCATACTTTTTATTTACTGTAAGCAGGAAAAAGCACCCTTTTCAATTATTTGACTTTTAGCTAATATAAAACATTAGATGGATAAAATTCATGGACACTGAGTACATGATAGGTTAATCTGACAGCTTTAAATGTTCTGATATATTTAAGTACTTATTTATTTCAGTTGTTGAACTAAACACACATGTCCAGGAATTCTTTCCAAATACACATTTTTCTAGTTCTACACAGCAAAGTGTGGGCTCTGGCTGGGTTCCAACCCTATCTCTTCTGCTTCCTTGACATGGAGCAAGTTGTCAGCTCCGTACCACCATTTCTTCATTTGAAAAATGAAGATAATAATAGATAATAATAGTACTTTCCTCATAGTTTTACAGTGAATTCAATGAGGTAGTATAGTTATGCTTTGAGCACAGTTTCATATATATAACAACTTCCTCTCCCGTGCTTCCCCACAATTTCTAACCTTTGCCTAAAGAGAAACTAGTTTTAATTTCTCCAATGCTTTTGCAGGGTTGAAAATGGTAAAAAAGCACAGTGGCTACTGGCTAATTATTTTACGATGATTTGAGGAAAGTAAGGAGCAGTGGTAGTAGTTATGAGTGGTAGAAGAAGACACACTAGGCTTATAATCAGAAAACCCAAGTTTGATCCCAGTAGTGTGACCTACTAGCTCTGTGACTTCAGGCAAACTATTTAACCTATTTGACCCAGTTTCTTCATCAGGGAAAAGCATCTACATCAATTTGATGCAGCTAGTGAGAACTAAATGAGATAATGTAAGTCAATGACAGTGAAAAAAAAAAGTTCATATAAATTTAAAGCATTATTACAGTTTCTCTGTCTCCATTTGGGCCCACCAATTCACATTTTCTCCCTTGAGTTTCTGCAAGTTGTATGTGTCCAGTGTTATTTGGACCTAATTAGTTAAAAAAACAAAAGCACCTTTCCTGTCTCTGACTTTTTCAATTTTTTAGGGTGTCAGAAGGGAGTTGTTTGCATTGGGGGATGGAGGAAAGGGAAGAGATAAAAATTTTTCTGGGCATTGACTACATTGAGTATAGAATTTTCTAAAGTGTCCTTTTTATTTTTTGTGTGTATTATTTACTTTGTAAAGTATTTCATAATACTTTAGTATTTTTATCATAATTATTTCCCTTTTAAAATATTCTTTTTTAAAAATAACATTTTACTAGAGTTCTGACATCATTACTGTCAAAGGTCTAATGTGTCTCACAGGTCTAAGAATGCTATTCCCTGTTTACTATAACTGCATCGAAAGTGAGAACTAAGGTGATAGGGAACAGTCTTATAATCCGGGAAGTTACAGGCGGTCTTACAACAAAGTACCTAACTCTTAGCTGATCTTTTTAAATTAAAAGTTTAAATAAACTGAGTATAAACTGATACTGTTTAAAGGAGCTTTTTCCTTTTTAAGTACATACATTTATGTCCTTCCCCAGAACCTTCATCTGCAGCATATGGTTCCGCTTTGAAATACATGTACTGTATTTCTCCCCTACTCTTGCCACTTTCGTCATATTCACTATCAGTTCCAGAGTCTTCTTCTGCTGTATCCCATGTCTCTTTTTTTCCTTCATTTGCTTTAGTTCTTCTACTACTCGTGATGCTATGAGTGTCAAGTCCATTAGCCAAAGGGATTTGAGCATTATCTGCATTGCACAAAGTGTCACTGCTATGACTAGAGCTAAGAATATCACTGTCCACTGAACTTGTACTCCGGTCATTATTCACATCCGAGTCTGATCGTTCTTCAGACTGAAAATTTTCAGGATCAGACGTCTGAAGATGCTGTTCGAGTTCTCTATTATCCACCGATGTAGAAGAGTCTCTCTCATTGAGAGGTGATTCAATGTTTTCAAAGTCACTCGTCTCAGTACTTTTGCTGCTGTCCCCATTATCTCCATCTTGCTGCTGCTGCAGTGACAAGCTTTTGAGTTTCTCAGTACTTTCTTCTAGAATAGCTTCCACAGACTTTAGGTTCCCCACAGGTCCTTTGACTCTTTCACAATCATCATCCACATTTCCAGAATCACCCCCCGCTTTCTGGTATGCTGTCCTTTTGGAATAAGATCCCGGGGATTGCTCAGGTAGCAAAACAAATAATCTGATTGTATTTGCATGCCGATCCAGGAGTTTCCACAAATGAGAGTCGGTAAAGGCCAGCTGGTAATCCAAAGTTTCAGAACTTTCAACAAACACCTAAATAGTAAGTCAAAAGAGTTATACTCCATAATTAGTTATAACTGGTAATTCATCATTAATTTTAGTGACATTCTCATTCATCATATCATGTCAATACCAGACAGTGCATAATAAGTGATACATTTTAGGATGATAATGCTTCTAAAAGACATATGCATGGTTTTGGGGGATTATACAAACTAAATATTGTTCATATGTATTTATAATTAGCCATAAAACTGTGCTAAGATAAAAGAAATGGACATACATATGCGGGTATCTTATTTATTGGGTTGTCCATTTTCAGAAAATTTCTGTCTCCGTACCTTGCTCTTTCTATAGCAAATTCATTGCAAGGAAACAATAAAAAAATATACAGGGAAATCTTTAGATTAAAATAACTTGAGAGATAAATTATGGACTTTATTTGGATCCTGATTTGAACAGACAAATCCTATTGAAAAAAAAATTGCCATAAGATAATCAGGAAAATTTGAATACTTACTAGATATACATTGGTTGATATTAATTTTTTAGGTGTAATAATGTAATTATCATTATGTTTTTAAAAAGAGTTCTCATCGAGACATATGTTTGGATTACTTAGATGAAATGATATGATGCTAGGGATATTTTTTAAATAATCTGGAAGAAGTAGGTGGTTGAATATAGATGAAATGAGAATTGATAATTATATAAGTTAGGTAATGAATACCTGCAGTTCATTACATTATTCTCTCTACTTTTTTGTATGCTTGAAATTTTCCATAGTAAAGTTTAGAAAACGAAATGCACATATATAAATTGGCAATTATAAATAGTGGTTGGAGTTTGCATAAAAATATAACTATTACTCAATAAATGTTACACATTAGGACTAACAGTTAACCATTTAAAGGAAAAAAAATAGATCTTTCCCACTCCTTAACCTAAACCAATATTAAGGCGGATTAGAACTTTTAATGCTACACACAAATACACCACACATAAGTATTAAAAGAAAATACAGGTAAATAAAAATTACAATTGGATTAATCAATAATACTAAAAATGGTTAAATGAGATAAAAAATCAAGAAAAATTAGCCTGAAAAAGGTGATAAATAAAAATGACAAATGAAGAAGCTTGAATACAATTTATCCAGAGAAAACCAATGGTGTTAAAAATACATAGGAAAAATGACAAATAATGATATGCATAGTGACATCAAGAGATGAAACAAAAGCATAAATATGAACTTGCTCATTTTTAACAGAGATAAATGAGTAAGCAAAGAGTGAAGCAAATATGATAATTTTCTCTATACTAGGCATGTCTCTGACTTTCACAATGAAGTATATACTACTTTATGGGAGAAGCTCAAGAATGAATAAAATTCAGAGGACATAACCATTGTGGACAAAAATAGTCATGAAGGCTTCATCAAAGAGGCAGGACTAAGCTGGGGCTTGAAAAAATGTAGAGAGAAGAGAAAGAACACTCCAGGTGGGGTAAGCTCATGATCAAGGCAAAAAGGAGAATCAGCAAGACTAATTCAGAGGACAGAAAGAAGTCAGATCTGACTTGACTACAAAGGATATCACTAGAGGTTGAGCTTATAATATTAAAACTTAATTTCATTTGCTATTACCAGCATAGAAAATAATAATGAAAAAATAAGAGATACCTTGTTACTTCTAAAAAAACCTTCGGCCTTCAGGGTTTTACTAGGCACAGTGAGAAGACGCAAATCATTGTAGCAGCGTTCCAGCACTATTCTCATTGTTTCCGCAGGTAAATGGATAGCCTACAATGAAAACAATTTAATAAAAAAAATACTCTTTCTGCTTGACTTAGAAATATGAGAAAACAAGACAATGCCGTGTTCTTAAAAACAGCAGAAAGAAAATTAAGAGAAAAATATCTTGGTAGATATTTAACATCTTTTTTAAAAGAATCCATGGAAAATTACCAGTCTCATCCATTAATTAGTCTATAAATTAGGAAAACAAAGGATATCTTATAAATGCATACTCTAAAACTATTTTAAAGGTTATGATTTTTCACTAAGAATTCTATTCCTCCCAAACTCACAAAGTAAACAAAATTAATTTCAAATAAATAAAATAACTGACTCTTTGAGAGCTGATGTAAATTCAACACCTTATCTGTTCAACTTTTTTTTTTTTTTTAGATATATTTTTATTGATTTCAGAGAGAAAGGGAAAGGGAGAGAGATAGAAACATCAATGATCAGAGAGAATCATTGATTGGCTGCCCCCTGGACGCCCCCTACTAGGGATCGAGCCTGCAACCCAGGCATGTGCTCTTGACTGGAATGGAACCTGGGATCCTTCAGTCCACAGGCCAAAGCTCTATCCACTGAACTAAACCAGCTTCGGCTTGTTCAATCTTGACTTTTGATGGATTCTTTTCTTTTCTGTGAATAGTTAATAGTTTTACTAAATCAAATTTTTTTCTGTGTAAAATGAGATTTAATAAATTAGTAGGTAAAATTTAAAGTTATTTTAGAATTCCATATTCTTAATTTTTGATATTATTTTATGAATTTCACATAAAATGAACAGATCAAAATAATTTACATTTTAAAAAGTATAACTGGTTTTCAACAAAATGAATGATAACAATTCTTAGGCAGTCTAGTTTAAACACTGTATTTCTTGGCACAATGTTTTGTGACTACTTTATCCTCTATAAACAAAAATTTCCTCACCAAATTATTAGCTTCTTAAGGAAAGGGAATGTTGTGTGTTTTTTTTATATTCTACTTCAGTGCTTATACTTTAGATTAAACTGTAATACAGAGCAATTACAGTAATGTAGTCTTTTATGAGCAATTTAATAATATGGCTTTACAATATGATTGGTTTTCTTTGTTACTCTGACAAATGTTAGAAGTCATTGTTTTTTAACATAAGATTTAAAATCGAGCTTTTATATGTAACTTTACAATTTTTTTTCACAAAGCACTTGTTTGTTTAACATTTACAACAACCTGTTAAAAGAAATCCCAGGTGAAATAAAAGACAAGGTTAAATAAGATGAATGACTGAAAACTGAACTCAACTTCTTCACTTGTGTCTGCTATATAATTTCCACTATACCAAGGGATCTTAACTTGGGGTTTAGAAACCCTGCAAAATGTTGCCTGTGTTTGTGTGCTCAGTGGTCTATAGTGTACAGGAGACTTGAAAGGATAATAAGTATTTCTCTGCAATCAACTATTATTCTTTTTTTTGTCCAAGGAAATGTGAACATTTTCATCATCATATTTTCAAACTCAGATATTCGGAATGAGCTTATGTTCTTTATCATTAACTCATTTAATGTGGCCAATATTTATTCCATCACCTTACCTGACCTTTTTCTTTTATTTCTATTAATATAATACTACCTTTGTGATTACCCAAGTTTAAAACTCCACAGGTCATCTGTGCTCCAGCCTTAGTCCAACATTTACCAATCACAAATCTTATTTCTATTTATATTATTATTAAAATCTATACCTTTTCTAATTTCTAGTCAGATGCCATCACCTGAATTATTTCAACAATTGCCTCATCTACATTTCTGATACCTCTCTCAATCTATTTGGAATACTAGTCTAATATGGGCAGACTTAACATTCTATAGTAGAGCTCATCACATCAATGTTATATTTAGAAAAAGAAACCAAAAAACCAAGTTTTTATTGCTTACATCAGATAGATCTCAAACTTTATGTCTACTACTTAAAAACCCTCCATGGGCCCTAGCTGGTTTGGCTCAGTGGATAGAGCGCCAACCTGGGGACTGAAAGGCCTCAGGTTCAATTCCAGTCAAGGGCACATGCCCAGGTTGTGGGCTTGATCCCCAGGAGGAGACATGCAGGAGGCAGCCAGTCAATGATTCTCTCATCACTGATGTTTCTCTCTCTCTCTCCCTTCTCTCTTCCTCTCTGAAATTAATAAAGATATATTTAAAAAATAAAAAAATAAAATAGAAGTCCTGCATGAAATAACTGAACTTACATTTTTAGGCATGTATTTTACAATGATCTATCCAAACACACATGTCATTGTTTTACATACTTGCCTCACACTTTCTTACCTCGATACTTTGGTTAATCTGTTTTTTCTATTTGAAGTTTCCCTCTGTCCTAACTACAGCTGTCTCCTAGCTATAAATACTGGCTCTCTAAAGTTAAGTACTGATTCCTATATCTTACTCATAACTATATCACAAAGTGCTCTGTACAGAGCAGGCACTCAACAACAGTCACTAACCAAATTTAAAACTTACCTTTGAAATAAGTTGTTTGAACTCTGTAACTGTTTGATTTAAGTAAGCACGAACGGTGATAGGTGCAGCTACAGACTCTGCCTTTAGATCAACAACATGAACTTTCACCATCACTTCTGTCACATTTGGAAAAAATAAAACATAAGTGGAGGTTATTTTAAAAAATGTATTTCACATGAATAATGAATTTTTAATGTTTCTAATAGATGATAAAGATAATATTTGTTCTAGTTATCAAAATGGTAGATGTATAATATGTTATACATGTATAACACATGTTAACACTTCTTTCACAATTTGTAACTTTACAAGCAAACATAGAAAGATATAAAAAAGAGCCTAATAAAAGTTCTAGATCTCTCTTAAAAAATGACAAAAGTAAAAATGTGGTTTTTAAAATACATGCTTTGTTTCCTTATAAAACGTAACAACACTGTCAAATTTATTAAGTACATTAAAGTATATATCCAAAGTTCCAAATACAGACCCAAATCACAACACTAAATAAATATAAATAACTAGAAAATGCAGAATAAATAGTAAGGGGGATGTAGCAGCCCTACTTGCTTTTGAACAACCTTCATTAAATCATTCAAGACCTTGTTTATAATCAAACTAGGGGCCTGGTGCACAAAACTTTGTGCACTCGGGGGGTCCCTCAGCCTGGCCTGTGCCCTCTCACAATCTGGGACCCCTCGGGGGATGTCCACCTGCTGGTGTGCCTGGCCAGCCTGGGTGAGGGGCTGATGGCTGTTTGCAGGCTGGCCAAGCTACCCCAGTGTGGAACCTCACCCCATGGGGGTGTGGCCAGCCTGGGTGAGGAGCTGAGTGCCATTTTCAGGCTAGCCACAGCTCCCATTGACCCAATGTCCCAGCGTGGCTGGCTGGAATCAGGTTTCTGGGCTTTATATATCTTCTATAATTGAAACTTTGTTACCTTGAGTGGAGGCCTAGGCAGGCATCAAAACCTGTTTGCTTCAGCTCCGTGGCTTCTACAATGGAAACATTGCTGCGTGGAGCAGAGGCCCAGCCGGCCTAGGCAGGCAGTTGCAATGGAAGCCTCCTGTTTGCTCTAGCTCCGTGACTGCCAGCCTCCATCTTGGCTGGGTTAATTTGCATACAGCCACTTTGACTGCTGGTGGGCATGGCTTAGGTGTCTCAGAGTGACAATTTGCATATCACTCTTTTATTAGATTAGATAGCATTTTCTATATCCTATGAAAAAGTCCTACAAAAAAACTGTTTTGGTTTAAAAGTTTGTGTTTTGTTTTCACTTAAATTCTTCATATTATAATTTAATCCCCTCTTCTCTTGCTTCTGTTTTCAGATCACATATAACTAAACTTTTAATCATCAGAAAAGTAAAGGATCTTCAAACAGTACATTTAAGATAGTTATTTTCTAGCTTAAGTGAATTAATCTCTTGTATGTAGTTTATGTCAATCCTCAATTTTTTCCCCCATGTTGCTAATCTAAATCTGATAAAATATTCTGAAGTCTTGATTATTAATGAACTAGAGGCCCAATGCACAAATTCATGCACTGGTGGGGTCCCTAGCCTGGCTGGTGATCAGGCCGACTAGGGCCACTGGAGGTCAGGTGTACGAGCGCACTGACCACCAGGGGGCAGCTCCTGCTTTGAGTGTCTGCCCCTGGTGGTCAGTGCACATCATAGCAAAAGGCCGTTCGGCCGCTTAGGTTTTTATATATACATCTACATCTACATCTACCTATAGATAAAGGCAATTAGCTAGCCCAGCCAGTGTGGCTCAGAGGTTGAGCACTGATCCAGGAATCAAAAGGTCACAGATTTGATTCCCAGTAAGGGCACATGCCTGGGTTGCAGGCTTGATCCCCATTGGGGGCTATGCAAGAGGCAACTAATCAATGATGTTCCTCTCTCATCGATATTTCTATCTCTCTATCCCACTCTCTAAAGTCAATTAAAATGTATTTTTCAAAAAGGTAATTAGTTATAAGTTTTATAATTCACACTCACATTTAGAATTCTTTTTTAAAAAGTAGTTTTACTGCTGACTCCTGTTATTCCTTGATAATAATTTTTGCTATCTAACTCAAAAATAATCAGCAAGAAAATGCTCTAAAAGGACTCTTTACAAATCGGGCAGAGTCTGACTGAAGGAGCTCTTGAAAAAAATGCCACACGTATTTTACTTTGGAAAGAGGAGTCTTCATTAAAATAAAAGGTGTACAGGATACATAGAGAAACAGAATTTGAAAGGGTAGAAGTAGTTTTGTAAATTCAACTTTTAGAAATAAAAGTAGAGAACATAAACCTGATTTCTGATTACCAACCAACCCAAGGCAATTAGGGTAAAGACAATAACAATAAAAACTTGGCAAAAGTTTTTTAAACATTTAAATTTTGCCCTACTTATTATAGTTTACATGTAATGATGACTAGAAAATTTTGGATGTGTAACTGTCTTTAGGGACAATATAGGGTTATGGTATTCTGCTTTCTAGGTCAGTCTGAAAGAAGAAAAAAACCCCTCATATACTGAGAAATGTGGTAAGATTTAATAAAAAACAGAAAAAGCTGAAGTCTCTGGGACCTACAGAAATGATGATGGAGAAAAATAAAAAAATGTTGGCAGTGGTCGGCTGGTGTGGCTCAGTGGTTGAGCGCCAACCTATGGAGGTCTAGGTTAAATTCCTGGTCAGGGCACATGCTCAGGTTGCTAGCTTGATCCTCAGAAGGGGGCATGTAGGAGACAGCCGATGAATGCTTTCTCATCATTGATTTTTCTATCTCTCTCCCTCCCTCCCTTCTGCTCTGAAATTAATAAAAAACATATTTTTTAAAATGTTGACAGTGATTCCACCTTTTCAAGGAGACTCTAAAAAACACTCTACCTGTAAGACTTTATGGAAAAATAAACATTTTTTTTTTTGGTCCAGGGTCTTCTTGGTACATAGGGATGGTGGAAGGGAGGATTATTCAATACTGAAGAAGAAAAATCCCACTGGACACAGTAAACCAGAAGTTTAATTTTTTTTTTTAAGTTTTGTGTATATCTTCTTGAAAGCCATCAATAATTTAATTCTTAGATTTATGCTGACTACTTCCCAACCTATCTCATTTATTTTAAGAACATGTAAAATATTTTAACAACATAAAAAATTAAATTTATTTCTATAAACAAAAAACTTTATGAAAAATTTAAGTCTAATACTACTCAAAATATTGCAAAACTAGGGGCCCGGTGCACAAAAATTTGTGCATGGGTGGGTGGGGGTCCCTCAGCCTGGCCTGTGCCCTCTTGCAGTGTGGGACTCCTCTGGGGATATCCACCTGCTGATGTGCCTGGCCAGCCTGGGTGAGGGGCCAATGTCTGTTTGCAGGCTGGCCAAGCTCCCATGGCCTCCCAGGAGGGGGCCTGGTGGCCAGCCGGCTGGTCCCGCTGCCCAAGGCCCCCGGTTGGTCCCACCCCGCCCCCCCCCCACACCCCATGGCCTCCCAGGAGGGGGCTGGCTCAGGGCACCGGATGCCTTCGCAGGACGGAGGCTCCCAAGATGGTGGAGGCCACAGCCCAGGAGAAGCTGCATACCGGGGCTTCGGCCTCCGCCATCTTGGCTAGGTTAATTTGCATACAGCCACTCTGATTGGCTGGTGGACGTGCCTTAAGCATCCCGAAGAAACGGTTAATTTTAATATTTTGCTTTTATTAGTTAGGATTCCTTACCCCCAGGTTTATAAGACTGAAAAACTTGATCAGGTTTTCTTGTCTCCAACAGCAGATCAAACATATATGTTGACTTGACTCCACCTAGTAAAAGTCCCATTGGTGTATCTTCTTCTCCTTCATATGATCTTTCAAGATAATCATGAAACTCATCATATTTAACAAGGCGACAACAATCCACAGGTATTACCTCTTCCAAATCCATCATCTAAAAGAAAAGAATCCGCCCCCCCAAGAAATATTTTAGTCTGATGTGTAATTATACTCACAGTTAGAGCTCTCTTTTACAACATCTCTTAGTAGAGTCTAACAAACAATAAAATCCATATGTTTATGATCTGCAACAAAGCTCAAAGAAATCAAAGTTAAAGGCACAAGTTAAAAACCATCCTAATATATAGCGAGCCAGGGTCCGTAACGTCCAAAATGACCAAACGGATGACCAAACACCAGGCTGTGCGCACAGCAGGCTCAGGTGGGTGGAGACTGGCGAGCAGGCTGAACTGCTGACCTCTCAGTTCCTCCTGGGTCACGGGCGTGATGGTGAGCCAGCAGCTGCCACAGTGACCAAGCACTGACTGCCACCACTGTGGGCGGTGGCAACCCAGCACTGACTGCCACCGCCAAGGCAAGTGTGATGCAATTGGTCAGGGGCCCCACCATTGCCCCAGGATTGCCCCACAGAGGGAGGCCCAGGCCACCACCCAGTGGTGGTGGGCAGGGCCTCCCTCTGTGGGGCGATCAATGGCGGGGCTCCTAGACTGTGAGAGGGTGCAGGCTGGGCTGAAGGACCACCCCCTCCCCCACATGAGTGCATAAATTTTGTGCACTGGGCCTCTAGTCCTATATTATAAAAGTCTAATATGCTAAATGTCTGGTCAACCGTTGGTCATTCAACCAATCAAAGTATAATTTACTAATGATATGCTAAGGCCACTCAACCATGTGCTATGACATGCACTGACCACCATGGGGCAGATGCTCTGACCAATAGGTTAGCTTGCTGCTGTGGGCCAGCAGATTGGGACTAAGCTAGACGGGCTGGACACACCCTGAAGCCTTCCCAAGGTCCTTCCCTGGCTGGCCAACCTCCTGTGTCCCCAATCATGCACTGGTGAGGTTCCTCAGCCTGAACAGGGCCCTCTCACAATCTGGGACCCCTTGTGGGATATCAGAGAGCTGGTTTTGGCCTGATCCTGCAGGCCAGGCCGAGGGACCCCACTGGTGTATGAAATCATTTACCGGGCCTCTAGTCCTATCCTATATAATAAAAGTCTAATATGCTAAGTGTCTGGTTGACCAGTAATCCATTCAACCAATCAAAGCTAATATGCTAATGGTATGCTAAGGCTGCTCAACCACTCACACTGACATGCACTGACCAGCAGAGAGCAGACAGTTGACCAGTCACTATGACATGCACTGACCACCAGGGGGCAAACACTCTGACTGGTAGGTTAGCTTGCTGCTGGGGTCCATCTGATTGGGACTGAGCAAGACAGGCCAGATACACCCTGCAGCCCTCCCGTGGTCCCTGTCCAGTTTGCCAACCCCCCGCATCTCTCCTCAGCCCTGATTGTGTACAGGTGGGCTCCCTTGGGCTGGCCTGCACCCTCTCACAATCTGGGACTCTTTGGGGGATGTTGGAGAGCCAATTTTGGCCCTATCTCACAGGTGGAGCGCTGCTCAGCCAAAAGCTGGTCTCATGGCAGTTGCAGTGGCAGGAGCCTCTCCTGCCTTCATGGCAGCGCTAAGGATGTCCAACTGACAGCCATCAGCCGGACATTCCCTGAGGGTTCCCAGACTGCGAGAGGTCGCATGCCAGGCTGAGGGACTCACCAACCCCCCCCCCCCCCCAGTGCATGAATTTCATGCACTGGGCCTCAAGTTTTTAAATAATCACATTTCATTATCCTTCAAATCATACAATCTATGCACTAATATATTTCAAAGATGTGTTTTTTGTTTTAAAAAAGTTAAAATTCTAAACTCTAGATGTACTCAAAATCATGAAAAGAATAAATAAGTATTTTTGTGAGACTTTCTCAAAACCAACTATGCAACTATTTTTCAAAGATTTAAATGAACTACCATGTGATTGCAAGTGCTTATACTACTATTGACTAAAATAAAAACTTTGGAAAATATGTTAACACTAGGGGCCCAGTGCACAAAAATTTGTGCACTCGGGGTGGAGGGAGTCCCTCAGCCCGGCCTGTGCCCTCTCACAGTCTGGGACCCCTCAGTAGATGTCCTATGATGGCCCCAGTCTGCCAGGCGCCTT
>PVJC01044707.1:0-13999 GCA_004026665.1 Murina feae
AATAACAAATATACAGTCAGTAATGAGTATGTTGCACACAAGGGCAGGCCCTTGCTTTTATCTTTATTTTTAACCTCATTCCTGAGTTCTCACCACGGTTGTTTATATAACTGTCAAACTATTCTTTTCTCCTCTGGCTTTATTTATTTTTAATGTTTTCATTGAATTTCACTTTAATTTGCCCTTCTCACTGGGATTGCCACTTGGCAGTTTTCAAGTCTGTACTTGTCCTTAAAAACTACATAGCTCCTCTTCCCATAGTGGCCTGAGGTGACCTCTCAAAATGGTTCACTCATCACTTGACCCAGAAAAACCCACAGATTTATGAAAATCAAGAGGTTCAAATCTTCTTGTTCACTTTAAGAACACTTGTGAAACTGCCCAGGCCATCGCGGGTATGCATATCAGCAAAGCCACCGAGCTTCTGAAGGATGTCACTTTACAGAGGCAGTGTGTGCCATTCCGTCTTATAATGGTAGAGTAGGTGTGCCCAGGCTAAAGAGTGGGGCTGGACAGAGGGTCAGTGGCTCAAAACGAATGCTGGATTTTTGCTGCATCAGCTCAAAAATGCAGAGAATAGTGCTGAACTTAAGGGTTTAGACATAGATTCTCTGGTTATGGAGCAGAGCTCACGGGTAGATTAGCCCATAGCGAACTGTCCTTGACGCATGGAGATGATGTTACAGAAAAAGAGCAGATTGTACCTAAATCAAAGAGGAGGTTGCACTGGGAAAAAAAAAGATATCCTAAAAGAAAGTGAAGAAACAAACACTCATGGCCCAGGAGTACCAGTAAATCCAGCATAAAATAAATGCCAATAAGATAAATTACGTGGCTACAATTTTGTTTAATTTTTAAAATTGCCCTAGCTGGTTTGAGTCAGTGGATAGAGCATTGGCTCATGGACTGAAGGATCCCAGGCTCAATTCTGGTCAATGGGTACATACCTCAGTTGCAGGCTCATTCCCTGGCGTTGGTTGGAGTGCGTGCAGAAGGCAACCAATTGATGTGTCTCTCTCACATCATTGTTTCTCTCTTTCTCTCTCGTTACCTTCCACTCTCCAAAAATCAATGGAAAAATGTTCTCGAGTGAGGATTGACAAAAAAATTTTAAATTGATGCCAATTATTCCTCCATTATGGCAGAGGAGGGCAATAGGATAAAATGGAAGATGATGTTCATGAAAGAGGTGCTGTCAGGTATTTTTATGTGCTATCTTTATCATCACAATAAAAAAGTGAGGATTAATAATGTACTATTATTATTCCCATTTTATGGAAAAGAGGTGATATTGCCCATGCATAAGTGCACTCAGCAGGAAAGTGGTAGAGCTTGGACTTGAATTGCTGTGTCGTTGTGGATGAAAACACATCTTTCAAAAATCACTCAGAAACTCTTTCTAAAAGTAATGGAAGCATATCTAGTATCTCTAATTGTTTTTGTTATATTTTAAAATTATTTTCTACACAATGGACAGCACATATTTCAAGTGTTCAGTTCATCGAGGTTTGATACTTTTCAGTATTGTATAACCCAAACAAGATATGGAGTATTTCTATTTCTAAGAAAGTTTCCTTTACCCTTTCCTTTATCTCTTCCATTCTGCTGTCGAGCCAGCCACTGAACTTTTTATTTTACTTACTGTATTTTTCAGTTACTGTATTTTTTTTAGTTCTAACATTTCCATTTGGTTCTTCTTTGTCTTTTATTTCTTTGGTGAGACTTTCTATTTCTTGGCTGAGGTTTTCTTTTTAAAAAAACTCATGTCAGCTGTAATTGCTTCTTTATTATGACTGCTATAAATCCTTTGTCAGATAATTCTGTCTCTTCTGTCATCTTGGTGTTGCCATTTATTGATTACCTTTTCTCATTCCATTTGAGATCCTCCTGGTTCTTAATTATGAGTGATTTTTAAATTGAAATTTAGATATTTCATGTCACAGAACTCTGGATCTTTAATCTTTAGTTTTCTCTGGCTTGACTTTCTTTAACACCAATGGAGTTAGAAATCCAGGTGCCCCGCTCTGCCTCAGTTGGTACCTGGGAGGAGAGGTCCCTTAGGTATCGCTTGGTGATGGAGAAAGTCATCAGGTACCTCTGACACACCTCAGGAAGGAGGAAGTCCTGTCTCCATGCATTACCTCAGCTGACACTGCAAGGGGCGAACAGGCGGCCTTATTAACCAGATGACAGAGATAAAAATCTCCTCATGTGGCCTGTGACACCAGCCCCTAGGGAGTCTCCAGGTCCTTATAGCCTGGAGAGGGTAGAAGGCTCGGCTTTCCACTCAGCCTTCACTCAGTGGTTGAGTCGTATTCTTCTCTGTGATGTTGGAGCAGAGCAGTTTTTGTCTGAACTTTATCTTGCCAGGCTCCCTCTATCAGGCTCCTTTGGCTGGAGAGCGCAGGCTTTTGTTGGCTGTTTCTGTGCCCTGTGGCAGTTCTAGGTTGTGGGCTGCTTCAGCTCCAAGCCTAGAATAGATGAGGCAAAAAGAAAGCCCAAGGAACTTACCAGCATATCATTCCTTGACTTCTAAGCTCCCTTGATTTTTTCCTTCTTCTATCTTTCAAAGTCATTTTTGTGTTATGGGTAATGTCCAGCATTTTTATTTGTCCTCAGTAGGGTAAGTTAAGAAGAGTGTGTCTATGAATTTCTCAGAAGCATCAAAGAGGTACTACTTTATACTAAAAAATAAAGACTATACAAAAACTTGGAGTAGATCACCTGTAGTAAGTAAAGGAAAATATTGTTCTATAAAATCTCCAATTCATATACATAGATAGAAATGTTTGGGGGCACTGATTCATATAGTATTATAGTTAAAAATGTCTTAAAGTCACCTGTGTAGTTCACTTATCTGACACCTGAATACTGTCTAAAATTTCATAGAAACTCTAAATATATCCACTTTCATATTCTCTTCATGAATGTTTGTGTGCTTTAGGGAGAACCTTTCCCTCACTCTCTTGAGATTGAAATAGGTAAGTTCAGCATTGTTTTACTTTCTGCTATACTTAGATTATCTAGTCCAGATATCATGGGCAGGAAGGATGAGTATCAGCTGTAGTGATGACTCTTACGCAGTGTTTGGGGAATAAGGAGCTTTGATAGCAAACTGTGACAAAGATAAAATTGTCTCTGTAAACACCAGGCCAGAGTGAGTGTGTTTCACGTGGCACAGAATTGCAGTGTTCTGACACAGATGCACATGGTCTGAACATCTGGCTGGGACAGAGTCATCCAGGCCCAGTTCCAGTGCCCACACAATGGTCGTCAGGACTGCCATTTGGCAAACTGGTGAGGATGATAGAGTGTGCTATTTTGGGGTCCAACTCTTCACATTCATGTATTTCTTCCCTGGTCTTCTCATTGGCATTCAAATCCAACTGAATAGAGTCAGTCACCTCCATTAATGAAACCCATATTTGGAGAAAGTCTGTTAAGGGTATATTTTATATGAGAGAGATAGGCAGCATGGGCTAGGAATTTTATCTCTAGCTAGAAGCAAGACATACCCATAAACCTGTAAACAATGTATCTCAGTTCTAATAGCTGATAATGGGATTGGAATATATGTGTTTGTAAGGACATTCATTCATTTAATAACATTTATTGGGTGCCAAATATGAACAACTGTTTAGTCGTTGCGGGCACATGGACACACAGAACCATCTGCTCAGCAGAAAGCAGTCAGGTAAATCGGTTTCAGGACAGCTCTAAGGTTCTGTGATTTAACATGTTTTTGGTGAATTACACAATTAGATTGGAAGCAACTTTTAGTTTTCTTTTGAAAAAGAGATTTACATTGTTCATAAGAAGGAAATGGCAGTGAGTAGGGCTGAATCAGGCTCTTTCCAACATCCTTTAGCCCATTCGTAAGCAGGACTGAGCACCTACTGTAGGTTAGTCACTTGGCTAGAGGCTGGGTTTGTGAAGCTTAATCAGAAGTAGTCACTTGCTTCAGGGGGTTCCCAGCCATAGACTAGGCTGACATGTTTGTAAATATTTGCAGTGCATGGTACACACACACACACACACACAGGACATATCTTCTAGTAAGAAAAAGAGATGATTGTCAACATTGCTTAGGAGGATACAATGGGTGCAAAATCAGTTAAAGCTCCATAATAGAAAAGGGAGAGCCTTTGCTATTTCCTGAAAAGATATCCACAAAAATAGGTAAATGGTGAAGCAGAGAAGCACAGAACACCTCAGGGGCTGCTGACAGTTTCTGCGTGATGGTGGAAGCCCTCAGTGCAGGGACCAGCGCAGCCTCCAGGCCGGTAGGAGTGTCTGCCCCATGTCTCTGTACAGAGAAGCTCAGGATTAAATGGGTCTTCCACATGAATGCGGCTCCATCCCTTGTTTCCTGCAGGGAAAGTGGAGTGTGGGGGCAATCAAAGGGACTTCACAAGAAGCTGGGTGACTTCTTGGCAAATAAGAGACACTCATTCCCACAAACGGATGCAGCAACACCAGTACATCTTATTTCTCTTCTCACATCATCTTGAGGAGACTAAATGAGGCCTGGATAGTCTGTGACCTAAGGCACATAAGAACGGGATCTCTGCAAGGTCAGGGTCAGGCCCAGGAGGGCCAGGCTCACTTCCAGAGTTGAAGATGCTCTCTGCGCAGCAGGCTTGGACTTGTTGTGAGAACATGCCCCTCCCCAGGAAATTCCAAAGGACTCTGTTGAACTGTCATTGTTACCATTTTTTTTAAAAGTTCTAACTGAAAATCACAGTGAGATTATCGTTAAACTCTCAAAACTTTGAACAAAGAAAATATATTTGGAACTTCTCTTTCCACGTATGGAGGCTATAGAGGGATGAAATGAGTAGGTGTGGGTTTTTATTTAAAAAAAACTAGAGGCCTAGTGCATGAAATTCATGCAGTCAGGGAGATCCTTCAGCCCCGCCTGTGCCCTCTTGCAGTTCGAGAGTCCTCAGGGGATGTCCAATTGCTGTGGAGCAGGCCTAAGCCATCAGTCGGACATCAATAGCGCTACCGCCAGCCTTGAGTTCAGCTTCTGGCTGAGCAGCACGCCCCCTTTGGGAGCACACTGACTACCAGGGGGGAAGCTCCTGCATTGAGCATCTGCCCCCTGGTGGTCAGTGTGCATCATAGCAAGCGATTGTTCTGCCATGGGGCCAAAAATGGCTCTCCGACATTCCCAAAGGGGTCTTGGATTGTGAGATGGTGCTGGCCAGGCCGAGCGACCCCACTGGTGCACAATCAGGGCCGGAGAGGGTCACAGGAGGTTGGCCAGCTGGGAGAGACTGCAGAAGGGCTCCATCTTGCTTAGTTCTGATGGGCTGGACCCTGGCAACAAGCTAACCTACACATCGGAGTGTCTGCCTTCTGGTGGTCAGTACACATCATATTGACTGGTTGACCAGTCGACTCTCTGCCCCTTGGTGGTTAGTGCATGTCATAATGAGTGGTTGAGCAGCCGTAGCTTATCATTAGCATATTACATTTTGATTGTTTGAATAGCCAACTGGAGGACCGGACACTCAGCATATTAGGCTTTTATTATATAAAATTTTATTTTATTGTAGAATATATATAACATAACATTTACTATTTTAACCATGTTCAAGTGTAGGATTCAGTGGCACTGAGCACATCACTCCTGTCCATCTCCAGAACTTTTTCATAATGCTAAACAGGACCTCTGCACTAAGCAATATTTCCCCATCCTGCTCTCCTCCAGCCCCTGGTCATCACTGATTTGCCTTCAGTCTCCATGAATGTGGCCAGCCTAAGTATTTCATATAAGTAGAATCATACAATATATTTGTCTTTTTGTGCCCGGCTTATTTTACTTAGTGTAATGTCTACAAGGTTCAGCATGTGTCAGACTTTCATTCCTCTTTAAGACTGAGAATAATATTCCACTGGATGTACCATCTTTTTTTATCTGTTTATCTGTCAATGAATATTTGGGTTATTTTCATCTTTTGGTTTATTATGAATAACTAGAGGCCTGGTGCATGAAATTAATGTACGGGAGGGGGGGGTGTCCCTCAGCCCAGCCTGCACCCTTTCTAATCTGAGACCCCTCTCACAATCCAGGACTGCTGGCTCCCAACTGCTCGCCTGCCTAGCTGTCTGATTGCCCCTAACCACTCCCCTGCCAACCTGATTGATGCCTAACTGCTCCCCTGCCAGCCCAATCACCCCCTAACTGCCCTACCTTGCTGATCTGGTCACCCCCAACTGCCCTCCTCTGCTGGCCTGGTCACCCCTAACTGCCCTCTCCTGCTGGCCTGGTCCCCCCCTCCATACGCCCTCCCTCCACTGCAGGCCTGGTCACCCCTAACTGCCATTCCCTGTTGGCCTGGTCGCTCCCAACTGCCTTCCTCTGCTGGCTTGATTGCCCACAACTGCCTTCCCCTGCTGGCCATCTTGTGGCAACTATCTTTTGACCACATGACACTGGCCATCTTTGACCAAATGTGGACGGCCATTTGTGGGAGGGAGTGGCAGCCAATTAGCATATTCCCTTCTTATTGGCTGTGGGCACTGCCATCTTTGCAACAGCGTGAGGGTCAGTTAGCATATCCCCTCTTTATTAGATAGGATGCCTATGAATATAGGTGTGCAAATATCTGTTTGAGTCCCTCCTTTCAATTCTTTCATTGAGTGGCTGTTTCAAATGGTAAATTCTAGGTTTAACTTTTTTTTAAAAATGTTTTATTCATTTTTAGAGAAAGGAAGGAAGAGGGATAAAAATATAGAAATAATGATGAGAGAGGAACATCATTGATTGGCTACCTTCTGTGCACCCCCTACTGGGAAGTGAGCCCACAACCCAGGCGTATGCCCTGATAGGGAATTGAACTCTGACCTCTTGGTTCCTGGATCAATGCTCAACCACTGAGCAACACTGGCCATGCTAGGTTTAATTTTTTTAAATTCAGGGAATCACCAGATGCTTTTCCACAGCAGTTGGACCATTTTTATGTTCACTCCACCAATGCGTACAGTTGGAGTTTCTGAGGAAGTGGGTTTTCACACACGAAAAAGAGATGGTGCCTTCAAAATGGCAGCTCAAAACAATGCTAAAATGTGCATTTGCAGTGAAACATTTCCCTCTTAAATGTAAAAGCAATATTTAAGAAGTCATTTTTGGTTTTCAGCTCTTCATTTTGAAGTGCTCAGTATCAGCAGATCGACATTAGAGTGACAGCACTTTAGGGAGAGACCACAAGCAGGTTGGAGTGTCTGTTCAATAAAGATAAAGGCATGAGACTGGGTGGGATGATCAGGGGAACATGAAGAGGGTCTCTAAGCCCACCTGTGAGCTGCAAAGGTCTTAAATTTAGTGAATAACTTTATTGAAAACAAGAGGGGCATTGATGAAGACACAAAAGAGAAAACGAACTGGGCCACCTTTTACATGATGTGTAAAGAAATGGCAGTCACAGCTTGCAAGAGGGCATTTGAAAGTTGCTTGATCCATAAATATTAGGGACATGAAATTTCAGGGAAAACAAAACAAAAGCTGTCAGAAATGGTTTTAAATAAACAAAACCCAAGCACAGAAACCTAAATCAACTCCTAGGTTTGCAGGTGAGGCAGGAACAGCTATGGAGGATTAAAATATTTGTGTGAGGAAGGCGGCTACGTGTGTAGAAAGTCAAAATGCCGCATTCCACCTCATGTTTATAGATACCTTACATTTTGAGTGCTGGGTATTTACTAGCAGGGAATAGTTTCCCTCAGACTTAAAGGCATGGTTGTGAGGGGAAAAAGAGGAGATGGCTGGTTCATTCAGCAGCTGAACAAATGTTTCTTAGGTGTCTACTATGTGCCAGGTTCTGGACTGAGGGGTGGCGATCACGGAGATGAACGAGACGTGGAGCCTATGTGGAGGAGCTTGCAGTGGTAATGGGCGGGGCAGACAGATCAATTAGGTAGACACCTCAATACAGCCAGGAGGTCAAGCTCCAGGATACTGTGTGCATGGAGGCCTGGGGCTTCTCCCTCCCAGAGCCAGTGACCCCTAGAAGAAGCAGTCTGACCTGACACATGGGCAGAGGAGGAGTTAGCCTCCCAAAAAAGGAAGTGGGATTCAGGGGTAGTAGAACTCTTTCTAGGAGGAAGGACCAGCTTGAGCAAAGGTGAAGGATGTTTTAGAGTCTGATTTGGTGGGATGGTGACGGGGAGGGAGGACAGGGGGTACTAGAAGCTGCTAGCATCTCAGTGGTATTGCTAAGCCATGAACCCCAAGACAGGAAGAAGTCAGGCATCAGGCCAGAGAGAAAGATTGATTTTTTATTTCCTCATTAATGCTTAAATCCACCCTACATTAATCCCCCATCTCCCCGAATGAGCACACCATTTTTTAGTAATCACAATTTTAGTATAGGTGATGGAGTGGTCAGTGTAAGTAGGCTGTTCTTTGGAGTTGGGGAAGTTCGTGCTCTCATGAGCTTTGTCCTCTTTCTCCCACAGCCTGAATTAGGCATTGTGGCTATGTCTCCAGCACCCATTTTGTTCCTGCCTTGTTGAGTAGCAGCAGTGAAGTTTCGGGAATTGCCTTTAGCTAAAGGTTGGCTGGTTTGAGGGTGATCCTATCTCTACTGAAAAGTTTTAATTCACTAATGGGCGTCTGATTCGCTTTGGTCTAAGATGAACAGAAGGAAGTTTGGAGGAAAGAGTGATCAAGCTGTTTCTTTTGCTAGATGAGAACCAAATGCTTGTAGCTCGGTGTGCCCTGAAGGGACCTAGGCTTTGGATAAAGGTCACATTGTGGAGAGCAGGATGGAGAGATTCAAGCATGTACATCAGAGTCCTCAATGACCCTGTTGAGCTGGGAAATAGCTAACTCTGAGCTTTCGTCATTACTGAACTTCCTGTCCCAAAAGCTAATAAATTGTCTTATTATTTAAATCATTTTGGGTTTGTTCATCTGAAACTTGAAATTATCTGCATCCTAAATGCTACTTGATCATTGTAACCTTTAGCAGACACCTGTATGACTTTTTGTGAAAGTCTTTGAGCCTCATTTTTATCTGTGAAATGAATATAATTATGTCTCAGTGTTTCATGAACGTTATTTGGATTCAGCACAAAGCCTAAGGTGGAGCCATGGACTAATAAATGTGTTGAGTGCCTATAGTGTACCACATATAATCTGATCCTTGGTTTTAGGAACAGTAGGGACTAAAAGAGAAATATATAGATAATTTCTTATTAAGTGGTATAAAGTCACATGCATGTGGATTGGTATACAATCAGTTTCAGATCATCCAACATTTGTTAAATACTTTTTGTTCCAGGCACATGATCTAGCATGGGGCTGGGGCAAGGATGGGCTGAGAAAGGGAATTATGGGAAGGCATATCCTAAGACATGGTATTTAAACTGAAACCTGAAGGATGAGTGGGAGTCAGGTGAAGAATGGGGAAGATCATTTCAGGCAAAGAAACTTGGACAAAGTCCGGGAGGTGTGAAAGAACTTGGTGTGTTTAAGGAACGTGTTGTCGGAGTGGAGTGAACGAGGAATACCATGGTGGGAGAGGAAGGTAGAAAGGGAAAAAGAGGAGAAGTAATGCAGGGCCTTGTTGGCTATGTTAAAGATTTCTAATGTTCTAGGTACAAAAGAAAGCCATTAGAAAGACTGACGCAGGGGCGTCTCGTGACCTGGCTTATGCACTTTTTCAGTGAGACGTCAGGGTTTGAGTGGGCAAGAGCAGTTGGGCTAGAGAAGTGGATGGGTTTGGGCAGCATCTGGGTTAGAGCTTACGGGATGTGCTGATAGATGGAAGGGATGTGAATCATGGGGAGAGTGAGGTCAAGAATGACTCTTGAGTTTCTGTGTGAGTAACTGGAGATGACTGGAAAACATGCATTATTTTCATAGGAAAACCAAGTTTCACTTCTGAACATGTTAATTTTAAGATATCTGTGATACATTGAAATTGGGAAGTTGAGTGACAGTTTTACTTATGTCTGAACCTCATGAGAGGACTTTCTAGGCTGGAGTTTAATGTTGAAGTCACTGGTAGGTTGATTTTATCAGAAGTGAAGTGAATGGGTTAAGGAGGGAGTGGAAAGTGGGAAGAGGACACCTTAGCTCACTTTGTCTGCTTCTCAGGTGAGAAATATTTAGAAGCCTGGTAAAAAGAAAAGGAAGCCCTGACCTGGATGGGGAGCTGAGTAAAGGAAGAATTTTTAGAATCACAGAAGTTGGTCGAAGAGGGGTAATGATGAGAAAGGGCAAAACTGAAGATATTGGCTAAGAGGAATTTATCAATGAAGTAAAACCATGAAGGGGATGGAGTGTATGTGTGTGTGGTGGGGGAGGAGGATAATTTAAGGTCATGAGGTCATGGCTTTAAATCCTCTGACACCCAAGGAAGGACTTAAGGATGGGAAATGAACTAATTTTGAAGGTAATAGTACATACATAGGAGGTGCTCAGTAAGAATTTATTGACTAAGTATGTCCAGGAAATGGGCTTTACATTTGATTTATGGAGATATTGATGTCAGAGAATGTGGAAAGATACATAAAATCAGAAGCCATTACACTTGACTCCCTTGCACCTTCCATCTGCTTTTTTTTTTTTTTTTTTTTTTTTGTCTTCCATGTATCAGATTTCACATATGAGTAAGATCATGTGATACTTGTCTTTCTCTGACTGGCCTATTTCACTTAGCATATGCTACTCTCCAGGTCCATGCAATGATGTCAAAAAAGGTAAGATTTCCTTTTTTCTTACAGCTGACTAGTATTCTGTTGTGTAAATGAACCACAGCTTTTTTATCCGCTCACCTATGGATGGACACTTGGGCTGCTTCCAAATTGTGGCTATTGCCAATAATGCTGCAATAAACACAGGGGTGCAAGTCATCTTTCAGATTAGCCTGTCAGGTTTTGAAATCACTACATGGTTGTCTTTCATCTGCTTTTTCACTTAGATTGTGAGTTCTTTGAAGGAAATATCCATCATATATCCTGCATCCATGTTTCCAGAATTATGAGATGACATATAGTAATTACTTAATAAATATTTGTTGAGTGCATGCATGAGGGTGGTGGGTTTGAGTGGATGCTTGAAACGGAAGATGCAGAAGGGGGCAGAATGACCACTTTTTTCAGATAGAGGAAGAGCTATCAGCTAACCTATAAGCGTTGAAATAAACGTGTGTGATTCACTAATGAAATTGCCTGATTTGGTATTCTAGTGTGCAATGTGATTGATGATCAGTAACTTGCTGAAGGTCCAACAACTTGGAACTGATGGTTTCTGGATTTGCACTTTTGTCTTTCTGACTTCAGGGTTCCCCACCCAACAACACTCCTTCCTCCCCAAATTCCTTCCCATAGTTACCAGACCACCGCTCAACTCACTGAAGCCTTGTCTCTTCCCACTTAGGCCCGATGAAATATTGTCTGCCCTGGACATCTTCTTCACATGATTTGTTTTCTGAGTTATATTTTTTCCCTCTTGCCTAGCTCTCCACTGTGGTTTGAATCCACGGGGTATTGATCATCCTGTTCATGCTGAAGGCATTAAACTACAAATTGAAGGTGACGGTGTTGAGTCTCAACCCATTAAAAACAAACATTTCCAGAAGGTGCTTGACCAAAAAGGAACCCCCAAGCGACTGCAGGCAGAAGCTGAGACGGTTAAGGTAAGCAATAACCCGATACATTGAAGATACTCTGAAACTGCAGTGTTGCTGCTCTGTGGTCAAGCCACAGAGAACTGTTGGTGTTCTCACTAATCACAATTGTCCCCTCAGTTTAATGGACACTGCTTCTGGATGATAGTAATCATAAATGAAAATATTGAGTGCCTCCCCATTGGGGTGAAATCAAAATACATTTGTGGTTAATCTCATAGCATGAGATTCTGAGTATGGTAGAGAATGGGCTATAGTGAAGATGGCCTCAAACTTAATGCTGAAAGATTTGTTTGCCAGGATCAGATTTATCACTTTATGATGTCAGGCAAGTTGTGTGACTTTCCAAGCCTCAGAGTCTTTATAGAGAGTGTATCATAAAAGCTGCCTTTCTCATCAGGTTGAGCAGATGAAATAATACAGTGTGTCTGAAAGTATTTTGTAAAAGGCCTAGTTGGCTGCATGAGTATTGAGGGATTTTTGCTGATAAGCACTGTTAATAACTGACATTGCAAAATAATTTTTACTTGACAGGGGTGAGGGAGACCTATGTGAATTTACCTTAGTCCATTTGTACTTCTGTAACAAAACACTTTGACTGAATGGCTTGTAAGCAATTAAAATGTATTTCTTACAGTTTTGGAGGCTGGAAAGTTTAAGATCAAGGTGCCACCTGTTTCATTGTCGGGTGAGGGCCCACTTCCTGATTAGTAGATAGCTGTCATCTTATTGTGTCCTCACATGGTGGAAAGGGACATGGAGCTGGGTTCTTTTGTAAAGGCACAAATCCCATTCATGGGTGCCCCACCCTTGTTATTTAAGCACCTACTAAAGGCCCCACCTCCTAATACCATCACATTGGCAGTTAGGTTTCAACATGGATTTTAGGGGAATGTAGACATTCAATCTATAGCAGTCTTTATGTGGGAACATGAATGTGGTAATATTTAAAGTGGGGAGGGGATGAGAAGGGCAGGTTACTGCACAGCATGTATAGCATGTTCCTGTTGATGTAAAAATGCCTTTCACTGCATAAGGGCATCACTGAGTCTGGAAGAGTTTACTCCACAATTTGAGCAGCAGTTTATATCTGGAGTTGAGATTATGGAGAAAACTTTTTCTTTGCGTTTTTTCCCCCTTAAATATGCATTCTTTTAAGAATGGTATTTATTTTAAGCCTTTTACAGATTGCCCTGTTAACCTAGTAGTTCAACTATGGCTTTTACTGTTTGGTGGGTCATATTCTGCCTTTTACGGTGCTGTATTTCCTCCCACGGCTTCAAATTCTTGCTGGTACGTTATTGGCCAAGGGAGAAAATTATCTTGAGGACTCTGAATGGTGGTGAAAGCCATTTGATTAGGTGTCTTTTGGTATTTGTGCTGCTGAAGTGAGCACTGATGAGGCAGTTTATGCCTATCTCTTCCTGAATCTTTTGGGATGGAACATCTTTGACCAGGTGTTACATTATGTTTCAATTTGACATTCTGTCTCTTGGCTACTGATTGACTATGCAAATCAGGTTCCTTCCTTTGCACTTTCCCATTTGCAGACTTTACATGGGAGCTTGGTTCCCACTCCTTACCATGCCTGTGGGCTCTGATACCGAGTCTAGCCATGTTGTGCTTTGAAACCAATCAGTCCTTAGCATGTCAACTGTTCCAGCCAACAGCACAGTGAGTTTTGTGCCTTCTCATTGCTGTGCTTTCCTGGTGTCTAGAGATTTCTCTTCCTTGATTTTAAGCATGGTATTATATACATTAAAAAATATTTTGTTAGTATCTTTAAGTTTTGAGAGCCTCAGGGTGGCTTTGTAGCTTGAGCTTAATCTAGCATCTTGATCCTGAAACTGTATTACTTTCAACACTTAAAAATGTATCCCTCTATATCTACAGGGTGGAACAAAAGTAGGTTAATAGTTTTTCATATGGAAAATAATATAATAATATAAGTAACTAGGGGCCCAGTGCACAAAAATTTGTGTACTCGGGGTGCAGGGAGTCCCTCAGCCCGGCCTGTGCCCTCTCACAGTCTGGGACCCCTCAGTGGATGTCCTATGATGGCCCCAGTCTGCCAGGCGCCTTGTGTGTGTATGTGTGTGTGTGTGTGTGTTACCACTGGAGACCTGCCCCCAGCCACATCTGAGGCTCGGAGCAGTCCTCCTGTGTGTGTCTACCTGCTGGGGGCCTGCCCCCAGGCACACCGTGGAGGCTTGGAGCAGGCACCCCCTCTATGTTGATCTCTCAGACTCTTGCCCTCTCCTGCATGTTGTTCTCTTTTTTGAGCTGTGGCCAGGGCTGGGTGCTGCCTGCCTCCCAAGCTTGCCTACTGCCCATCTTCCTCCAGCCACCAGAAAGCA
>PVJC01044708.1:0-14002 GCA_004026665.1 Murina feae
TGTCCCCACTCATCCATTCCATCATCCCAACGCCTGCCATGTTCTGCGCACACCCCCTGGTGGTCAGTGCACATCATAGCAACCAGTTGTTCGGTTGTTTGGTTGTTCCACTGTTCAGTCTATTTGCATATCAGGGTTTTATATATATAGATAAGAAGTGCTCAGCCCTGGTTGGGTACCTCAGTTTTAGAGCATCACTCGATACACCAAGGTTGCAGGTTTGGTCCCTGGTCAGGACACATACAAGAAGCAACCAATGCATTAAAAAGTAGAACAACAAATCAACATTCTCCTCTCTCTCTTAAGTCAATGAATAAAAGTAAAAAAATAAAATAACTGTTCAGTCGGTGCTGGCAGTTGTCCTTCTGCCCAGATCTCTGGCGGTAGCAGCAGTGGTGGGAGCCTCTCCCATCTCTGCGCCAGCGCTAAGGATGTCCGACTGACGGCTCCCAGACTGCAAGGGCACAGGCCAGGCTGAGGACCCGCCCCACCACCAAGTGCACAAATTTGGTGCACCAGGCCTCTGGTGAGTGATAACACAAGATTTGACCTTCAGAGTTGTTCAGCATTGAGACAAGAAGGCCTGGCCTTTGAATACCCTGCCCCCATTAGACCCACATTGGATGCGGGCTGCCCCTGAGGGGTAGGGAGTTCCCAGAGTGCCTTCCTCATTCCACAGCATGCCCTGCAGCTGAGGGGTGGGGATAAGGGTGAGGAAGAGACTATGAGTTCTTCAGTTCTGCCTCTCAGATCCAGATCCAGTCCCTGGCCTTGGACCCAGGGCACTGAGCAGCAACACCACTCATTTCCATGCCCAGATTCATCCAAGCCTGAGGACATAAGGAGGCTCTCAGCCAGGCTCCCCCTGAAATTCCCTGCACTCATCCTCACCTGTGCAGCGTGTACAGACTCAGCGTCTCAGCGTCTCAGCGTCTCAGCATCTCAGTGTCCCAGCCCTGGAATGCTGCTGGGAATGGCCACATCTCAGCCAAGAGGAGTGGTGATGACAGTTCTTGTCATTTAGTTCTCAGCAAGTGGCAGGTTCTGGCTGAGCATATCCATTATCTCATTCATGTACCTCCACTTGCACCCTTGAGGTAGGATGTTTTATGAGGAAGCAGGCTCAACAGGAAGCTGTACACCTGCCTCTAGAACTTTCTTTTGTTCATTGATTTTAGAGAGAGAGGAAGGGAGAGACATTGATTTATTGTTCCACTATTTGTGGATTCTTTGGCTGATACTTGTATGCAATCTAACCGACGACCTTGGCGTATTGGGATAACACTCTAACCAGCTGAGCTACCTGGCCAGAGCCTCGACCTTTCTGGGGGAAAGGGGCTGAGCTCTAAGACCACAGATCCAGGAGCCATGACTAGGCCAGGATATTGTTGATATGAACTCTTCGGGTATATTCTGCCATTTGCTCTTTGGAGAGTCCTTCTCCATCCCACCAGCGCTTCTGAGGTTGACACCGTTTTAACCCTTTCCCTCCCTGAGTCAACACTGGCATGGGCCTGCATGCCGCTTCCTGCTGGGGAGCTTGGGGATTTGAGGCTTGTTGATGAGCCGAATGCCCCCCCAGTCCTCCTCCAGCTTGATGTCCCCCTGCTGCAGGGCCTGCTGGATGGCGTTGGCAAGTGTCTGGAAAGCTAGGTCCACATTGCAGTTCTTTTTGGCTGAGGTTTCCATGAAGGCCATGCCCAGGGAGGCAGCCAGCTCCTCTGCCTCCTGGGTGGAGACACAGCGGGTGCTCTCCTGGTCACTCTTGTGGCCCAGGAGCAGGAAGATGGCCTTGTGGGGGCCCTGAGTGGCCATGACCTCCTGGTGCCAGTCTGGAATGTGTTCAAAGGACTTCCTGTTTGTCACATCGAAAACCAGCAGGACTCCCACCACATTCCGGTAAAAAGACCTGGTGATGCACCTGATGGGATTGAGGAGTAAGGAGTAAATGGGGGAGCCCTAGACCTGCAAGACACTCCCAGAGGCAAAACCTCCCCGGCCTGCACCGATTGCCTCCCCTTCCCCTCTCCCCATTGCAGCTCATTTCACACGACCTGTGCTTCGGTTCCTGGACGCTCTTAGAGCGCGCTCTTCTCAGGGAGTAGTTTGATGCACATACTCTCCTGACCATTCCTCCCTCCCTCCCTGGAGGAGATCTGATTCCCGTTCTCTGCCTGGCAAACTCCAACGCATCCGTCTAGGCCAACGCAAACCTCTCCTCCTTTCCCATCTCCTGGACCTCGCTCTCCGTGCTCCTGTGGGCTCCCTCAGCACCCACATCATTCATCCCTTCAGGTTTCAATGTGGGGTCCTTCCCCCATCCCAAGGCCTGAATTTCCTGGTGGTGCGGAGGGAGGCGGGGTGGAGGGCGGCGCAACATGTCTCAAGCGTCTGGCTCGGGCTCGGCCCACCAGCTGTACTTGTGGGTTGCATGACTCAAGAGGGAAGGGCTGGAGACCCACACCTCTAACTGGGCCACTGAGACTGACCCCTCGGAGGGGCCTCCTTAGCCAGGTGGATGGATCCCCAAACCCGAGGTCCCTCACCTCCTCGTCCCTCCTCCTTCTTGTCCCTCCTCCGCCCCCCGCGCACCCACAGCCCCTCCCTCACCCCGCACCTGAAGCGCTCCTGGCCCGCGGTGTCCCAGAGCTGCAGCTTGACCCACGGCCCCGCCGGCAGCTGCAGCGCGCGGCCGTAGAACTCGACGCCCACCGTGGGCGCCGACTCCAGCTCCGACCCGGGCTCCAGGGTCCCGGCCGCGCCCTCCACGAAGCGTCGCAGCAGCGATGTCTTACCGACCGTCGCGTCCCCCAGCACCACGACCCGAAACTGGTAGCGGCAGCCCTTCGCCTCCATGGCCCGAGTCTCGCCTCCAGCCAGTCCCGCGGCAGTCGTCACGCCCCTCCCTGCACCGAGGCCGGGAGGGGTGGCCGCGCCCTGGCCCCGCCCCCGCCCCGGGCTGTGAGCGACCCTTTACCCGCAAGTGGAGGACTGTGGAGCCCGGGGTGTTACCTGTCCCGAAACCCTGACTCCGGGGGAAACTGGCCGGTGAAGACACCTGGGCCAGTCACTGACTCTGTGAGCCTCAGTTTCCCCCTCTGTAAAATGGGGATAAGAGTAACCCCACTTCACAGGATGAAAAGATTAAACGAGATGTGGGGAGGAGCGACAATCCAGATAATCCAGCGTGCACTGCCCTGAGACTGCGGTGCTAGAGCGGCCACGTCATTCATGCACCCCACTGTTGGGATGGCTTCCCTCTCCGGCCCCACCCTCCTGTTAGTTCCCCTGTTGGGCCCCTGCTGCTGGACCCGGAGACACCACTTGAGAAAGTTGATGGGTTATAGGTGCTTCTTTCCTGTCCCTGAGGCGGGGCGGCGGGTGGGGGGGGGGGGGGGGGGGGGGGGGGGGTGCCCGAGGCGCTTTCTGGGGTCCCACGGATCCTGACCTGGGGCCTCCTGCCCCATGTTCCAACGTTCAACAGCCCCCGCTTCCTTCTGCTGCCTGTGCTGGGACCTCAGGAAAGGAGGCAGAACAGACGCAGGCGACTGTGATTCCATAGGGAGTTGTGGACAAGAAGGGGCCACATGCTAGCCTGACTAACTCAGGGAAGGTCTGCATGAAGGCCTTGCAACCAAAGATGGTCCGAAATTAAACTTTTTAAAATATTATTTTTAATTTATTTCAGAGAGAACGGGAGACGGAGAGAGAAATAGAAACATCAATGATGAGACAATCATTGACCAGCTGCCTCCTGAATGTAGGCCCCACACTGGGGACTGAGCTCTCAACCCGGACATGTGGCCTGACCAGGAGTTAAACCTAACCTCCTGGTTCATAGCTCGATGCTCAAACATACCAGCCAGGATAATTCTATTCTTTTTTAATACATGTTTTTTTATTTATTTCAGAGGGGAAAGGAGAGAGAGAAAAAACCATGAACAATTTTAAAAAAGAAAAAAGAAACATCAATGATGAGAAACAATCTTGATCTGCTGCCTCCTGCATGCCGGGACTGGGATCCAGCCCGAAACCCAGGGCATATGCCCCGAAGGGGAATCAAACTCTTAGGGGCAAAAATAGAAACGTAGGGACTAGCTATAGTTATAAGAACCGGCTAGGGCTGAATGTTTCGTAGTTAACAGAGTGCAGTTGGCCTGTGGACTAGACAGCTAACATTAATGAGGCCAGATGGGCTGTTCCTTATGCTTCCTGGGCAGCAACCCTTTGTGAGGGTCATAGTGTGCCGGAGACCAGTAATTGTCACTAATAGAGAAATGTGCCTGAAGGCTGGTCAACCTTAATTGCTCTAAATAGTTAGAGCTATTCACTCATTGCTTAGATGGAGACATTGATAGTTAAAGCAGCCCTCCACCTGTTATATAAATTCTTTTTTATTATTATTATGATGTAAATTCTTGTTGCCTCTTTGTTGTTGGAATTTCCTGCCCTAAGGATAACAATATAGTTGTTTTCCACATTGCCTTAATAAAAGCTTTGAGCAAGACCAGAGCAGTGGGCAGTCTTACCCACTAGAGGTAGACTCCACGCCTGGTCCCCCATTATTCCAAATTGATTCTCTTCTAATCTCTCTTCATTTTGTGTGCGGCCTCCTCCAGAACTCGAACCCTGAACAAGGAACCCTGAACCACGCTGGACGTGTAAGGGGCTCCCGCAATAGTGGTCCATTTTAGAGTGAAGTTCAGATGTGTGGCTTGTTTCAAGTCACACAGCAGAGCTGGGACTCACATCTGAGTTTGTCTCACTATTTACAACCCCCTCGATATGCCACTAAAGGAGGGGGCAAAGTAAGTCCTAAGAGGAGCAAGTGATCAGGTCCCACTTAGGCAGGTACATCTGCTTCCAAGATCCACCCCACCCTTTCCAGTCTGACCTTCTGGCAACCCAGGGCATCAAGGCTGGAGTTCTGGCTGGTCTCAAACAAGTGGATTTTACCAGTGTAACTTGTTGTGGCAAATTGGTGGGACGGGGGAAAGGACTCACTGTTGCAACCATCACATCATTCTATTTCTTCTCACCCAACCTGTGAGTAGATGCTGTTATCCTGTCGGTTTTTTACAAATGAGGAAGCTGAGGTTCAGAGAAGTTAAATAGCCACAGCCCAAGGCCACTCAGCAAGGAGACCGACTAGCTCCCAAGTCTATCCAAGGCCAAGGCCACGTTTGCTATTTTTGCTTCTCGCTAGACAGGTTGGGGATCTGAGAAGGCCCACGTTTTCTTCTGGCTAATTCTAAACAAATCAATGAGAAGCCTTATCGTCAGGTCTCTCGAGATTCCTGGCTGTGGATCAATTCCTTAGTAGATCCTGAAGTTAACCTGTCTCTGTCTGTCCCCTCCCTCCAGGAGTAGGTGGGAAACTGAGGCTCTAGGAACTAGGAACTTGGGAAGGGTGTGTGGGTTGGAGGGATCCTCTGCACGGGCTCTGTCCAAGAGAGTATGCCCCACTCCCACCGGCCTCACCTCTTCCTCCATCGGAACGCTCTTCCCACCTCACTCTCTTAGGTGCCCCAGCCCCTTCTTCACCTATGGCTGGCACTCTGAGCTCCAGCCATGCTGAGCGTCTTTCCTCAGGCCTCAGGTCAGATGCCCTCAGAAGCCCCTCGGTGACTAGTCAATAAGGATACATGTCATTTTGTCCATGGAGATGTCTGTCTCCCTCCTAGGCTCGAGTCCCTTGAGGGCAGGGAACAATGTTTCTATCCTCAGTGCTTGACACAAAGTAGAAACTCAGTAAATATTTATGGTTGAGTGAATGAATGAAAGTGAATAAGTACTATTCACTCACTCACTGCTTCAGTCCGTCAGTCAAATACTACAATAGAGGAGGACTCAAGGAGGTCCAGGGTCAGAGGTGACCTCTCAGAGGAGGTGATGCTGAAACTGGGTCTCTAAGGACAATAGCAGCTAGGAGGTCAGGGCAGAAGGGCTGCTGAGCAAAGGTAGCGAGGTATGAAACATGTAAAAGGAAGTTTGAGCCCAGTCTTCCTAGCAGCCTTTACAGTCAGCACATGTGGGCAGTGCACTGTCAGCATCAGGCTCCTCAAACTTCCTCTTCCTGTGGGCTGGGGTCATGTGCCTGCCTGACTGCTCCTGATACTTGAATCCAGATGTCAGCTGACCTGAGGGCAAGTCATTTCCCCTCCCCATCCCTGCTCCCCCTTCTGCTAAGTGAGGCAAATCACAGCGCCCACCTCACGGGGTAGTTCAGGAAGAATTGTGTAACCTAGCAGGTAAATTTATGCATATTTGCATTAGACAGATCTGGGTTTAAGTTCCAATGTGCCCTTGGTCAAGTTTTATCCAGTCACTAATTCATTCACTGAGTTATTGTTTCAGTAAGTGCTAGCTGTCGTATATGCTAGGCATGTATGCTGCAGTGAAAATGAAGAGACACAATTCCTGTTCTTGGGGAGCTCACACTGTAATGGGGAAGACAGAAAATAAATACATAGATGTGATGACAGGGCGCGATCAATGCTATAAATAACAAACAGGTGCATGTTTTACTTTATTAGAAACTGATAAACTGTTTTCCAAAGTGGTTGTACTAGTTTACAATCCTGAACATTTATGAGAGTTCCAGTTGCTCTACCTTCTGGTCATCATCTGATTTGTCATTTTATTTAATGTTTAGCCATTCCAGTGGGTTTGTAGTGTTATCTCCTTATAGCTTTAATTTATATTTCCCTAATGACTGATGATTTTGAGCATCATCCATGTGTTGATTTGCCATCTGTTTATCTTTTTTGGTAACATCTTTCAAATTTTGTGGCCATTTAAAAAAATTGAGTTGTTTGACTTTTTACTGTTGAGTTTTAAGAGTTCTCTTGATTTTTTAAAAAATATTTTATTGCCCTAATCGGTTTGGCTCAGTGGATAGAGCCTCGGCCTGCAGACCGAGAGGTCCCAGGTTCGATTCCAGTCAAGGGCATGTACCTTGGTTGCGGGCACATCCCCAGTGGGGAGTGTGCAGGAGGCAGCTGATTGATGTTTCTCTCTCATCAATGTTTCTAACTCTCTATCCTTCTCCCTTCCTCTCTGTAAAAAATCAATAAAGTATGTTAAAAAAAAATTTTATTAAGCTCTAACTGGTTTGGCTCAGTGGATAGAGCGTCAGCCTGTGGCTTCAAGGGTCCCAGGTTCGATTCTGGTCAAGGGCATGTACCTTGGTTGCAGGCACATCCCCAGTGGGGGTTGTGCAGGAGGCAGCTGATTGATGTTTCTAACTCTCTATCCCTCTCCCTTCCTCTCTATGAAAAATCAATAAAATACATTTAAAAAATATTTTATTAAAAAAATATTTTATTGATTTCTTACAGAGAGGAAGGGAGAGGGATAGAGAGCTAGAAACATCGATCAGAGAGAGAAACATCAATCAGCTGCCTCCTGCACACCTCCTACTGGGGATGTCCCAGCAACCAAGGTACATGCCCTTGACCGGAACTGAACCTGGGACCTTTCAGTCCGCAGGCCGATGCTCTATCCACTGAGCCAAACCAGTTAGGGCGAGTTCTCTTGCTTTTTATTACTGTCATTTGAAGATCAAGATTTTTAAATTTTGATGAAATGTATAGAATGCAATGTTCAACCACTGACTTGCATTGGCTGGGCAAAAGGCTGATTCTTGAGGCATCTTTAAGATGGAGAATACAGGATTTGCTGATGTACTGGATGTGAGATGGTAGAGAAAGAGGAGTCCAGGGTCATTCCAAGGACTCACTGAGAAAGGGAAGAGGTCTGGAGGAGGAAAGTCTGTGTTCTGAGAAGCCTATTTATTAGACATCCACGTGTAGATGTCAAGGAAGCAACAGATTAAGGCTGGAGCTTAGGAGAAAAGTGGGGCTGGAGAAACACATTTGGAAGTCATCAGGAAGTTTCCTACCCTTAGTCTGTCACCTTCTCCATAAATTGGGAAAAAACAGAAGTACCTACTTTGTAAAGTACATGTATGGATAAAAAACTAATGAGTAAAAACAAACAAAAAAAACCTAATGAGTAGATTAAGCCTAGAATAGGTGCTTAATTCTTTTTATTTTTAAATTTAATATATTTTTTTATTGATCTCAGAGAGGGAGAGGTAGAAATTGAACCCGGAACCTTTCAGTCAGCAGGCCAACACTCTAACTAGGAAAAGGTGCTTAATTCTTGACAGCTACTATTTGTTTGTATATTGACGGCTATTCACTCAAAGGACAAAATATGTAAAGGACACAGTGATTATGACTGTGGTCTCTGGAGTGGGCTCCCTGATTCCAGTCCTTACTTCACTTGCTAGCTGGGTGATATAGTCCTGTTTTCTCATCTATAAAAGGGCATAATTATAGTATCTATTCATAGGGTTGTGAAAAGTTGCCGAGATAATTGAGTATATAGTTACTTAGTAAACACTCAGAGAAATTATTTATCTACTAGAGGCTTGGTACACAAAATTTGTCCATGGGTGCGGTCGCTAGGCCTGGACAATGATGGAAGTGTCTGGTGTGGAAGGGCAGGTCCCAGCTAACCTCTGGGCCTTGGGCAGCACTTGGGCCCTCATGCCTCCCCTCTGCAGGAGTCATTGGGCCCCACCCAGCTCCTTCAGTGCCTGGGAGCCAGGCAGTGGCCACACCCATCAGGGCCAGCAGCACTTCCACTGCCTGCTGCCAGCAATTCATTGCCAAGGCCTGCCATGTTCTGCACTGCCCCCTGGAGGTCAGCACATGTCAAAGCGAGATCGAACTCCAGATGGAGGGACAATTTGCATATTAGGCCTTTATTATACTAGGGGTCCGGTGCACAAAAATTTGTGCACTTGGGGGGGGGGTCCCTCAGCCCAGCCTGTGCCCTCTTGCAGTCTGGGACCCCTCGAGGGTTGTTCACCTGCTGGCGTGCCTGGCCAGCCTGGGTGAGGGCTGATGGCTGTTTGCAGGCTGCCCACAGCTCCCATTGATCCAAAGTCCCAGCGAGGCTGGCTAGAATCAGGTTTCTGGGGTTTATTTACCTTCTATAATTGAAACTTTGTTGCCTTGAGTGGAGACCTAGGCAGGCAACAAAGCCTCCAGTTTGCTTCAGCTCCCTGGCTTCTATAATTGAAACTTTGTTGCCTTGAGCAGAGGCCATAGCTGGCCTAGGCAGGCAGTTTCCTCCATTGCTGGTGCAATGGAAGCCTCCTGTTTGCTCTAGCTCTGTGGCTTCCGGCTGCCATCTTGTATGGGTTAATTTGCATACAGCCATTGATTGGCTGGTGGGCATGGCTTAGGTGTAATGGAGTGAGGGTCAATTTGCATATTGCTTTTATTAGATTAAAGGATTAGGGGAAGAGGCAAGCCTTGAACAAATAATGCATTCATCATATGAGCAATCAATTGCCTCTTCTTTTTTTTCTTTTTTTTTTTAAATATTTTGATTTTTTACAGAGAGGAAGGTAGAGGGACAGAGAGCTAGAAACATCCATGGGATAGAAACATTGATCAGCTGCCTCCTGCACACCTCCCACAGCGATGTGCCCGCAACCAAGGTACATGCCCTTGACCGGAATAGAACGACACTCTATCCACTGAGCCAAAACGGTTAGGGCGCCTCTTTTTTTTCTAAAAAATATTTTTACTGATTTCAGAGAGGAAGGAAAGGGAATGAGAGAGAATGGGAGAGAACATTGATCGGCTGCCTCCTGCACACCTCCTACTGGAGACTGAGCCCCCAACCCAGGTATGCGCCCTCCACCAGAATGGAATCCAGGACCCTCCAGTCTGTATGCCAAGCTCTACCCACTGAGCCAAACAAGCCAGGGCTCAATCACCTCTTAAGACGCCTCTCCAAGACCTCACAGAGCCCCTTCCCGCACCCACTCAGTCGCTGCTCCTGCACACGCCCAGCGGCCCTGGCGGAACGGTCCTCTCCCCAGCTCTGAAAACCTCGCCGGACGGAACCCGAGGTCACCGAGAGTTTGATTCATTTGTAGGCCCGGGGCTCAGGCACGGCGTCCAGTGAGCGCTGAGCTACGCGAAAGAGCCTCCTCGGCCCCTGAATAACCAACCATTCGCTTCTTCCTCCACCCGCTACGGAGAGACCTCCGCGCCTCACGCTCCTCCGACAGGAAGCCCCGGCCCGCCCCGCCCCCGCCGGAAGCCTTCGGACTATAACTCCCAGCGGTCTGCGCGGGGCGCTGCTCCAATCGTCTGGCGCAGCCGCGAGAGGCGGGGCCCATATATACTCCCGCCGGGCGCCCCGGCGTCCTTTCCGCCGTCCGCCGCGCTGCCGGTGGCCGTCGTTGCGGGGAGCTCGCCTGCAGCCCCACGCCCTTCCCTCCCCCACCCTTCGCCCTTAGGCTCGTCGCCGTCGGCCCCGCGCTCGCCTGCGCTGCCTCCCGAGGCTGCAGGATGTTCAGTGCGACTGGAGGAGCCGGGCCGCCCCGCCCGCTGGGCCCACGTCCTTCAGGGCTCGTAGGCCGCATGCGCAGGGAGAGCGGCGGAGGCCCGCGACAGTCCGCGCGACTCTGCGCGCCCGCGTGACAGGTAAGGAGCGCGGGCGGGCGGCCGGCTGCACGGCAGTCCTGAGCCTGAAGTGTTTTAATTTGGAGGAGGCCGCTAGGTTCTGAGCCGGACTTCGAGTTGAACCTGAATCTGTTGGTGACCTTGGGCAAGGGGCTGCACCTTAATCCCATGGCTGCACCACGTGACGGGCCTCCAGGACGGCGAGTTTCCGTAGGCAGCAACGATGCACAGGATTAGGATTAGCTAGCTCAGGGCTGAGCAGCGCCTGGGGTTGCCCAGAGACACAGTGGCCCTTATCGAAGCTGCAGCTGCTTCCACGTAGCTGCTGCGGTCAAAAAGGAGCCCAGAGTGACAGTTTTCCTTGACGGTCGCCGTTCTGTTTGCTGTAACCGATCTGCAACATTTCAGGAAAAGACAGTTCTCATGGTATCTGCCGTTTCTCACATAAACCGGCCCTTAAGAAAGTTGACATGTTTCCAGAGGCCAGCAGAAATGTTGATAGTGCAGCGGTTTCCAGCCCGTGTGGCAAGAATCTTTAAAACAATGCAATAACCTGGCTAGTCAGGGGCACTGATCTCTTCCCTTAGATCAGTGGCTCTCAACCTTCTGGCCCCTTAAATACAGCTCCTCATGTTGTGACCCAACCATGAAATTATTTTCGTTGCTACTTCATAACTGTAATGTTGCTACTGTTAACGAATCATAATGTAAATGTCTGATAGGCAGGGTGGTCTTAGGCGGCCCCTGTGAAAGGCTCCTTCCACCCCCAAAGGGGTCGCGACCACAGGTAAGGCTTACATGGTCCTTTAGTCTGTACCATGAGATGGAGAGGTTGAATAGCGCTGTGACAGGGACTTGCATATAGAATTAATAGAATAAGGCTTTTGAGAAGTAGCTTGTTGAGGCCAATCTAGATAGTATTGGGGGTGGGGGGGATGAGAGTGGTTTAGACATCAATATGGGGAAATCCAGTAGCTAGCAGCACAGATCCTGGCCATGCTTTAGTTCATTTACCTCAAAAGTTTAAGGCATTAGTACCAGGATCAGAGATCATTCAGGACAATTTCTGTTCTCATCTTAGTGGTGCCAGGTGAAGATGGCAGAATAGTTCGAGTTGATTCTGCTGGGTGAGCACTGGAGTCAGGCCCGTGATGGGACACAACCACCGCAGGACCTGGTAGGTTTCTTGTGGAGACTTAATTGAGCACTGCCTGCTGGGTCAGTGCAGCATGTTCCCAAGGGCTGTGGCTGGTGTAGCCATGGGCTCTCCAACTGCATGCAAGAGCAACCTGGAGAGACTTTGACAGCTCAGGTCAGCATAGTACCTGCAGCTGCCACTCGCCTTTCCTATATCTCAGGACCTGTGCTTGGGAGCCTTCCACCTGGGTCCATGCAGGTGGGGGATGTACTGAATCAACTTTTTGGTTTAGAGCGTTCACTTTTTTCCTGTAGGCTACCACCACGTTTCCTGTCAGTGTCTGATAATGACATCACTGCAGATACCAGCTTGTTGCTGCCCCTTTTAGAATAAGGTAAAGTTAGATTTTGGAAACCACCCCACCCTCCCAATTCCCTTTCCCATCGGATCTGAACACCGATCTTGGTGGTCGTAGAGGAGGAAAAGTAATCGTGAAGCTGGCCTCACAGTGCTTGTAGGCTGTGGGCTAGTTTCCAACAAGGTTGAATTCCCTTTGAACTTGTTTCATCCTTTTCTGTAATCTGGGCTGGGCAGTTGGTGTAATGATTTGCTAATATTTCTGCTTTTGGATCAGCTTTTAAAAGTCTTTTTTTTTTTTTTTTAGGTCCGTTACCAGTAAACTGTCTTCATTTATAATTAAGGATCTACAGAGTTGGGTAAGTTGAATGGCTACCTGGGTCTGTTAGGTTTGCCCACCCCAAAGTTCAAGAGCACATTCTGCTGTAGAGTGTAGCAGGAGGGACAGCCCTGAACTTTGGGCAGTAAGAACTGATTGCTGTGAATATTCTCATTTGGGGTAACCTCAAACCACTGTCTTACCCCTCTCTCCTCAGGGAGAGTGGAAGATAGATTGGGTAGAAATAAGTCATACCATCTAGTTGGAAGTTTTTTTTTTAAGGGTGACTGGTCTGGGATGAAACCTAATCTGAGTGGACATCTGTGGATGATAAATGCGGATATGGGACTGAGACCAGCTCTTAGGAAGTGCCTGGGTGGCATTTATTAATTGGGGTAGTACTAACACACTGGCTTACACTTCCTTTACAGGAGCTCTACAGTAAGAGGCAAGCTAAGACAAGTTTGTGAAGGAGACGCACTGCTCTACTTAAGCAACAAAAATCTCAGCTCCTTCACACTCCAAGGCGTGCTGGTCCCTTATCCATCCTGCCCTCAGCATGGTGTCTTGTGTGCTCCGTTCCCTTAATAAATTCTTAATGTATTGAAGTTGTTAGCTTCTTTGGGCTCAGCCCAGGAAATTTTCCTAACAGGTTATTTTAGGTGGAAATGGTGACGGGTCGTTTTTTTTGAATGCTGGTAATAAGTAACCAAAAGGCTTTGGAAGTATTGTCATTTTCTTTGCCACTTACAACTGTCTTTTTCCTATCTAAATATTAAAGACCTAAGTTAATTCAGTCTTGGTTTTATAAAAAAGTCTGACCTCTCAGCAAGGCCAATATGATGATCAGTTCCATAATTGCAATTATATGTAGTTCTCCTTTGCTGAGCCTAAGATTGGATCTTTGGTATAGGCACTTGAAGTTTATCTCTCCTTTACTTACCACCTCCCAAATTTCTGTGGCACAAAACTAAAATCTGAAGCAGATTTCTAGCATAGACCAGACTTCTCAGGTCCTTGACAATATAAGTAGGAAAATGAATGGGCTTTCCTAATTTGTTTGGATAACGTGGAAGGTCTTATTCATTACTTCCTCTTACACCCTGGACTAGGCAGACACCCCCCTACCTCTGGAAATTTTACTAAGTGGCCACATTTGAAGCCAATGTTGGGAGTGCTTAAATGGCAGGCAGAAGTTGCTCATTTAATATATAGCAGGTAATCCATATATTCTGATCTCAGAATTTAAGGACTTAGGTGTCACCTGAGAAAGTCCCCGGCCATACTGATTTACATGGTAATTCCAGCCTTGGCCTGTCTGGCTTGGTTGAGCTTAGTCCCCATGTCACAGGTTCAATCCCTAGTCAGGGCACATGCCCAGGTTATGGGTTCAGTCCAGATTGGTGTGAACAGGAGGTAACCAATGTTTCTCCCTCTCTTAATACCATAAAAAATAATCCCAAAGGCGAAGAGAGTGAGAAAAAGAAAGGGAAGCCGGGGAAACAAGATGGCGGCATAGGGTAGACACCGCATATGCAGCTGTGAACAACTATTTCAGAAAAACTGCGAAAAGAACACACGGACACCACACGCACCCACAGGACGGCTGGCTGAGTGAAAATCCTACAACCAGAGAAGAGTCTGAGACTCAGAGCAGCAGCAGAAGCAAAGTACAGAGGTACGGAGGCGCGCGCA
>PVJC01044709.1:0-13996 GCA_004026665.1 Murina feae
AGGGGAGGGGAGGGAGGGAGAAGAGAGGGAAAGAGAAAGAGGTAACATGCAAATGACCAAGGGCTTTTCAACAGTAATACAGAATTTATAAAAAATGGAGTAGCCTTTAACTGCATTCTGAAGGAAATGATTTTGAACTTCGAATTCTATTCCCAGTCTGTCACATGAAAGGCTAGATAAGAGATATTTCAGACATGCGGACTCAAGAAATATTACCTGCAATAGAAAGCTACTGAAAAGTATGCTCTACTAAAATGCTGGCGCATACCAGGAAAGGAAGAGGGAGGACGGGAGGATGGCTGTGACCCTGACAGAGAAGCCAGTCTAGAGTGGAGTGAATCGGAATGCTTCAGGGGGACTTCTGAAAGAAGAAGTTCATGCCTAATGTGGCGAAATGTTTTGAGAGATTTAGTTAACCAACAGAGTTAGAAGTTGAATTAGAGATTAGTATATGAAAAATTAAGGAAACAAAATACAGCAGCGATTACCTATAGAGAAAACAAAAAAGTTGTCCAGGAAAGGGAAAATAGTCATACATTGAATAGTAGACAATGTTATACTAATCTTTAAAACATAAAGACAAAGGGTTGAAGGTCAAAGAATAGAAAAAGACATATCAGGCAAATGCTAATCAAAAGAAGGCTGAGGTAGAAATATCAGGCAACAGATTTTAAGGCAAAAAGCATTACTACAAATAAAGAGGGTCGCTTAATAATGAAAAGTCCAATTTATCAGGAAGATAAAACAGTTCTAAATTTAGAGGCACCTAGTAATATAGTCTTAAAATAAACAGAGCAAAATCTTGCAGAATTACAAAGAGAGAGAGATAAATCTAGAACTGTATTTTAACATCTTTCAGCCTGGGCAGCATGGCTCAGTGGTTAAACTTTGACCTATGAAACAAGAGGTCACGGTTCGATTCCCACTTAGGGCATATGCCTGGTTAAGGGCTTGATCCCCAGTGTGGGCTAGGCAACATGCAAATGACCAAGGGCTATTCAACAGTAATACAGAATTTATAAAAAATGGAGTAGTTTTAACTCCATTCTGAAGGAAATGATTTTCAACTTTGAATTCTATTCCCAATCTGTCACATGCAAAGCTAGATAAGAGAGATTTCAGACATGCGGACTTAAGAAATAGCCGATCAGTGATTCTCACTCATCATTGATGCTTTAAATACAAACAAACAAACAAACAAACAAACAAAAAACATCTTTCAGTAATTAACAGACCAAGTAGATGAAAAATCAGGAAAAAAAAGAAAAGAAAAATCAGTTTGGATATAGAAGATTTGAACAACATAATCTTGATTTAGTAAACGCCTATAGCAGTGGCATTCAATAATTGAAGAATAACCATTTTTCAAACATACATAGAATATTTAGGAAGGTTGACCATGTCAAGGCCACAAATCTGCCTCAAAAACTTCAAAAGAATTTATTCAAAACATTTTCTGATCACAATCATAACTCAACTGGTATCAGGCAGTTGACTTTCTAATTTCATAATGATACAAGGGTCCATGTCCCAAAAGATATAACGATTCTAAATTTGTATGCACTTAATAATATAGCCACAAAATACATAAAACAAGATCCACAACTAAAAGGAGATAAAACCACAACCCTGTGAGAAATCTTGATATACTTCTCTCAGAAACTGATAAAGCAAAGAGATAAAAAAAATATCTATAAAGATACAGATTGGAATGCTTTTAACAGATTTGACTTGACACATATAGAACATTGTACGCAACAATGGCAGTTACATATTATTCTCCAGTGGGCATGGAACATTTACCAATATTGACCATGGGCTAGTTTATTAAGCATAGGTCTCATAAATTTCAGATGAATGAAAATTATACAGAGCATGATCTCTGACCACAATACAATTAAATTAGGGATCAATAACAAAATATAATTTTAAAAGCCCAAATGTTTAAAAATTAGGCAATAGAATTCTAAGTAATTCATGTATCAAAGAAGAAATTAGAATTTTTGTTGTTGTTTAATCCTCACCCAAGGGTATTTTTTCCATTGATTTTTTTTTTTTTTTGAGAGAGAGATAGTGGGAAGGGGGGAAGGAGAGCGAGAAACATCCATGTGAGAGAGACACATTGATTGGTTGCCTCCCACACGAGTCCTGACCAGGGCCCTGGATTGAACCTACAACCCAGGTACATGCCCTTGACTAGAAATAGAACTCAGATATTTGGTCTGTACACTTCTGCTCTAACCACTTAGAAAACTGGTCGGGATGAAAAAAAACTTGAATTATAGGTTTTAGAGAGAGAGGAAGGGATTGAGAGAGAAAGAGAAAGAAACGTTGATGTGTGAGAGAAATCTCAATTGGTTGCTTCCATACGTGCATGCCCGACTGGGGATCACACCTGCAGCCTTTTGATGTAGGGACAATGGTCCAATCAACTGAGCCACCGGCCCAGGGCAAAATATTTCAAAATTAATTTTTAAAAAATGACATCCTAAACTTGTGGCATGATGCTAAACATGAACACGTGTATTTAACAGTGGAGCAAGGGCGTAATGGCCACTACACAAAGGCATCTTAAGGTCGACAAACAAACCAGGCAACTCCGTAGAATATAACAGAATTCATTATAGGGTCATTTACTTGCAGGGATGTAGGGTCAGAGCAGATAGACCACTCAGCAATTCTGCTTAAATTATTCTCCACTAACAGACTCCTTTTTTTATAGTCTAACTCAGGTACTAATGATAAGACAAAGAATGCAGTATGTGCCAGGGGCCATGCCTCCTGGCAGTCTTGTGATAGATAACTGTTTATAATCAATACCATCACCAGTTTGCTATTTATCTTGGTTGTCATGCCATTCCAGCCATTGCTAGCAAAAATATTTATGGCTACATTTTAAGGAACACAGATAACATCAACTATGGGATTTGCTTTGTCTTGCTAAGGACATTGAGGTTCGTCAAAGATCACAGCATGAAAACTCTGGGATAAAAAATGGAGTTGGTTTTATTCACATCTATATTTATACAACATGCAAACATACTAATAAAATTAATTCTCAGATAGCAGAAGGAAGTAGTAATGAGGCCTCTAAGTGGTGTTTGAGAGATTCTAATAGAGATCTTGCATTTATTTGAAATTATTTGGTTGCATTGGCTGTATATTTTTAAATGTCACACTATTCTGGGACTGATCCATATGGTCATGGTTCTGTAACCTTTTTTAAAAAAAATTATTATTTTTATTGACCTCAGAGAGGAAGGGAGAGGGAGAGAAATATCAGTGTGAGAGCAAACATTAATTGGCTGCCTCCTGCAAGCCACCTACCAGGAATCAGGCCTGCAACCCAGGCCTGTGCCTCTGACCAGGGAGCAAACCCGCAGCCTTTCGGTGCATGGGATAATGCCCAACCAACTGAGCCACACCAGCCAGGGATACAAGCAGTTTCAAACTTAGCTGATGATTTGTTTAACGTCTGGTTCTCCCACCAGACTGTGGGCTCTGCAGTAGGATGAACTCTACTTTGTTCTCAGCACCCAACATACTGCGTGGCACATACTATAGAGGCTTAATAAATATTTGTTGAATATATTAAAAAAGTGTATACAGCACATGGCAGACACTGTGTTTGTTTGTTTGTTTGTTTATTTTAATCCACACCTGTGATTAATTTTTCCATTGAGTTTTAGAGAGTATGGATGGTAGAAGGGAAGAGAGGGAGGGAGGTGGAGAGGAACATTTGTGTGAGAGAGACACATTGATTGGTTTCCTCCCATACACACCTCAACCAGGACTGGGGATCGAACCTGAAACCCAGGTACGTGCCCTTGATCAGGAATCAAACCCATAAACCTTTTGGCGCTCTAACCACTGATCAACACCGGCCAGGGCAGACAGTGTGTTTTATGTTGACTATTTTATCGAATACAACAACCTTATGAGAAAAGTATCACCATTACTTCTCTTTAACAGATGAGGAAAAAGAGACTCAGAGAAGTGACTTATGTTCACGTAGCTGAAAACTGGGGCCCAGGCTAGCTGACTCCAGAGCCCAGTCTCTTAAGTCTGCAATTGGTCAGCTTCCCAAGAATGAGCGATTGCCAGATTGCAGGGCGTCTTGGTGCCATTTTTAATAGTTTGAACATTATCCTCATCAAGGTGTTGGCGAGATTTGCAAGTCCTTTGCAGTCCTCTTCCTTGTTTTCTACTTCCTGTATTTCCCCTTCTCTCAGCTTCGGGAGTCCATTGAACATGAGATTCGAGATATGGGCCTGCAGGTCACACCATTCACCCTCACCAAGGTCATCCAGTTATATGAAACCAAGAACTCCCGCCACTCCACCATGATCGTGGGCTGTACGGGCAGCGGCAAGACTGCCTCATGGCGAATTCTTCAATCCTCCCTGTCCTCCCTGTGCCGTGCTGGGGACCCCAACTTCAACATTGTCAGGGTAAGGGCTGGGACTGTGAAGTCACTGGCAGAGACGAGTAGCAGGAAGGTGGTGGAAGCTGGGGGAAGGATACATTGGGTCAGGGAGGGCAGGCCAGGCAGGAGGCAGTGCCTGGGTCCCAGGAGGCCTGGCAGAGATGAGAGAGAGAAGGGGCAAATACAGATCCCTGGACATAAAGGGGAGATCTCGGGATTTGTGCCAGCCATCAGCTCAAAACCCTTTCCTGTGTCGTTTTTAGGAGTTCCCTTTGAACCCTAAGGCGTTGTCCCTAGGGGAGCTGTATGGGGAATATGACCTGAGCTCTAATGAATGGACAGATGGCATCCTATCCAGTGTCATGCGGATGGCATGTTCAGGTACCCAAAGGATCATGGGGTTGGGAGAACAGATGCCCAAATTTCCCAGGGGGGTGGTGGACATTTTGGGGATAGAAAGCTCAGTTTGAGAGAAGAGTGCTTGGAGGATGCTGAGGTGCAAGGAGGCATCGGCTTGCCTCCGTGAGGAGACGAGTGTGGCGGGCCCTCGGGAGGAAGCTCTCGTTTCCTTATTAACCACCTTCTATCAAGATGAGAAGCCAGACGAGAAGTGGATCCTTTTCGATGGCCCTGTGGACACACTGTGGATCGAGAGCATGAACTCCGTCATGGATGACAACAAAGTGCTGACCCTCATCAACGGCGAGCGCATCTCGATGCCCGAGCAGGTACAGGGGGCCCTGACTACCGGAGACCCGTAGAAGTGGAGACTGGAAGGCGCGAGGCTGGGCTGAGGGGAAGAGCAGGGGATCCTAAGAGGAGAGGAAGCTCTTAGGAGAGAGCTGAGGAACCTGTGACTGAGGAAAAATGCCTGCCACCATGGCTGTGGAGAACCATCGCATGGAAGAGAACCTGGGTGCTAGGAAGCACTGTGTAGACTGAGCAGCCCTCCTCGTGTTCGTTTCCACTGACACAGCGGGAGGCCTTGGCCACACACCGGGGATGATGGATGCATGGGCTTTAAGCCCACCCTTTCCACCCACTCAAACAATGCGAGCTAGAGAGTGTTTTTTTATAACGATAACCTTGAATAAGCCCAATTTCTTTTAACAAGCAAACCATTTGTAAACCTTAGATCTTTACTCCTCCTACCACGATTGGTACTCGAGGCTTCAGAGTTCTGGGTGGGGAGGAGCGAAAGACAAGGTTGTGACAAAGTGTATCCTTAGGTGTCTCTCCTGTTTGAAGTGGAGAACTTGGCAGTGGCCTCTCCAGCCACCGTGTCTCGCTGTGGGATGGTGTACACTGACTATGCTGACCTGGGCTGGAGGCCCTACGTGCAGTCATGGCTAGAGAAGAGGCCAAAGGTATGAGGGGAATCGAGGAGAGGGAAGGTACCAGCATGGCCTATGGGGCATACGAAAGAATGAAGAGCCCCTTTCTTTCAACTCCAGACTGAGATAGAGCCCCTTCAACGGATGTTCGAAAAATTTATCAACAAGATCCTGGCCTTCAAGAAGGATAATTGCAATGAAGTGGTGCCTCTGCCCGAATACAGTGGAATCATCTCCCTCTGCAAGTTGTACTCGGCCCTGGCCACGCCAGAGAATGGGGTAAGAGGTCCTGAGCAGGACCAGACAGGACAGGCTCAGGACTGCCTGGGGCAACTGCAGGGAAATAGTGTGTCTGAGAATTTGAACCCCTGGTTTGAGTAGAACAGAGACTACAAGGGAAGGATACACCAACCCTGGACGCAGTGAGGGGTGTGTGTGTGTGTGTGTGTGTGTGTGTGTGTGTGTATACTAAGGTGACCAGATTTTAACATTGGTAAAGCGGGATACCATTGACCGCTTGGCTGCCGAAAACCGTATATTCCCTTCCCGTTCTCCCACCGTTCCCTAGCTTGTCATGCATTCTTTCCAAAAATCAGGACTTTTTTAAAACGCCGCGGGACGCGGGCCAAATTGTTAAAAATCGGGACTGTCCCACCAAAAGCGGGACGTCTGGTCACCTTACTCTATCCCTCTCCCTTCCTCTCTGTAAAAAATCAATAAAATATAAAAAAATAAAAATAAAAATGCATCATGCTATATACCATACTTGCAATATGGCCATTAAATCAACAATATATTTTTGAGTTCTGCACAGCGACATGTAGATTGACTTCATTACTTTTAACTGCTCTATACCAATCCATGGTAGAACATGACATTTTACTTTTCTATCTACTGGTAGACAGTTAGGTCATCTCCAATTTATTGTCATTACAAAGAAGTCACCACAAATGTCCCTGGACCTGTTTCCTTGAGTACCTGTGGGCACTCCATCAGGGTAGACCTGGTGTGGCTGGGCCCCTGCTGTGTTTTATAATTTAGTGCAGAAGAGACTCAGGGCCACTTCTGAGCTACAAGGAGTTTCATGTTTGTTTAAATAGACTTAGGTTGTCTACACCCATATAGTTTCCCAAAAAGATCCAGGAAGGAAGGAAAACTCTAAGCCTTTGCCAAAGTAGATCCCTCCATCTCTTACAGATTTAGGATATTTCCCCTTTTTCCATCCAGGTGAACCCAGCTGATGGTGAAAACTATATCTTCATGGTAGAGTTGACATTTGTCTTCAGCATGATCTGGTCTGTGTGTGCTTCTGTGGATGAGGAAGGCCGCAAGAAGATTGACAGTTACCTCCGAGAGATTGAGGGCTCTTTTCCTAATAAGGTCAGGGCCCCCAAACCCGTTCTATTTTTCCAGAACCCACCTGTATCCCCGATTCTCACCCTCTTCTTGAGTTTCAGCCTGCCAGCCCAGCTCTCTTTCTTTCATCAGTGGTCTGTGAGCATTTTTGTCTGGGCAGGGGAGGGCTAACGGAAGGCTTGTAACCTGACACACATTCCTTCTTCAGGACACGGTGTATGAATATTTTGTGGACCCCAAGATGAGGAGTTGGACATCATTTGAGGATAAGCTCCCTAAGAGCTGGCGCTACCCTTCAAAGTGAGAGGCAGGCCTCGGGGGCGGTTCAGACCTGGGGGTGGTTCAAACTTGGGGCTGTGGTTGGTGGGAGATGTGGTGCGAGAGCTGGGGCATAGAAGCAAAAGTGAGCTATAGAAAGGAGAGTGTGGGCCCCAGAGCAGAGCTGACTCTTGAGTGTATAGGAAATGGGATGGAGGGGAAACGGGACAGGAGCCTAAGGAGAGATCTGAACCCCAGGCCCCACGGGAGGCGGGTTGGCGATCAGAGAGTAGTGATGCCCGAGGAAGATAAACACAGAGAGGCAGAAGGAAGGTAGAATTAGAAGGGAGTGGGCCAGTGATCCCTGAGGCACAAGTACTTTTCCTCCCTAGTTCCCCCTTCTATAAGATCATGGTGCCCACTGTCGACACGGTTCGCTACAACCACTTGGTGAGAACCTTGGTGGCCAACCAGAATCCCGTTCTGCTGGTGGGTCCCGTGGGGACTGGGAAGACCTCCATGGCCCAGAGTGTTCTGCAGTCCTTGCCGTCTAGCCAGTGGTCAGTGCTCATTGTCAACATGTCTGCACAGGTGTGTTACAGGTTCCAGGCTGCCCACTTCCCACTCTCTCCTTCTGCCTTCTGATCTCTTTTGGGATCTACTCCTCTCTAACCCATGTTTCTCTTGGAGGACCTAAGCACTCATTCTGCACCCTTTCACCAGACCACATCCAATAATGTGCAGAGCATCATTGAGAGCAGGGTGGAGAAGCGAACCAAGGGTGTCTACGTGCCATTTGGGGGCAAAAGCATGATCACCTTTATGGATGACCTAAACATGCCAGCTAAGGACATGTTTGGGTCTCAGCCACCCCTGGAACTGCTCCGCCTCTGGATTGACTATGGCTTCTGGTACGATCGTTTGAAGCAGACTGTCAAGTACATTCGTGTAAGCATCTGCGATACTTGTTCTCTGTTCCCTCCCATGATAGGCTCAGACCCCCTCCACTGTATGTCAGGATAGAATACCATAATCTTATGTTCCTTTCTACAGGAATACCCTGCCTTTCTCAGGACTGAGACAACTGGCTCCTAAATTATTAGTTCCTATTATTAACTCACTTCATTGACTCTGACCAAAGGATACTGTCCTCTGACTTGCACTCCTTTCCCATGCCTCTTACACCATGCTTACATGGCAACCTGAGGCCACCCAGAACTGTCTAGGTGCCTGGGTTCTAGACTACAACTAGTATCTAGTATCTACAACTCCCTTCTCCAGGCCTTTCCCGTCTCCTATTGTTGTAGTAAACACCCCCATGGTATCAGTTCTCTGCTCCCGACCCAAGATCCAGGCAGCTCCCTTCAGTCCTGGCTCTTCTCCCATGGGATTCTGGGCATCTTGTTTGTTTCTTTTTCCTCGGTTAAGGGACAGCAGCCATTCCAGCCTGATTTCTGGGGTAGTCATTACCAGGCACTCGGGGCCAAAAACTCACCTATAAGTAACATATCCATATGTTTCTGAGAATATATACATGCACACATGTGGATTGATATATACACCTGAAAAAAAGTCTAGAAGATATCATTAAATGTGGGTTTTTAACTTACGTCTATTTTCTAATTTGGGTACATGCATTATAATGACGAAATAAAAACAAACACGTCACTTTAATGATTCTAAAACAATCCCTTTCTTTACTTTTGCCTGCCCGTTACTGCATGTTTCTTCCTACTGATTCTGTCCCTGTCCCTATTCCCATTTGTCCCTCCGTGTACTCTCTTCCTCCTAGCTCCTTTTACATCGTCCCTATTTCTTTGCCTCCTCTCATTCCCCTCTTCTCATTTTTCTCTCTGTCTGATCTTGTCTTTGCTCTCTAGGACATGTTCCTGATGGCTGCTATGGGCCCTCCTGGGGGTGGACGGACTGTCATCTCCTCAAGGCTGCAGAGTCGTTTCAACGTCATCAACATGACCTTCCCCACAGTGAGGGCAACTGGGACTAGCAGAGGGGAAACTGTAGAAGGCAAAGCCGTCTGTGTCCTAGAAAATGAGGGGCAGATCAAGGAGGGGGATTGGGGACCCCTTGAGCAGAACCGCATATAGGGAGCTGTAATATATGGAAGGGAGCCTGCTATCTGTAGAAACCTCCGCTTCTCCACCAGGAGAGCCACAGGATGGAAATATAGCATGCTGGCTCTGGAATGTCAAGCCTCATAGTCCAGTGGGCAGAGAATGCAGGGGGTCCAGAATAGACTCAGGAAGGTAAACCCTACAAAGCTGAGAGCTAGAGCATTGCCAGGACTAGGGTGCGGCCAATGAGCACTCAGAGGTGCCACAGATATTCAGTAATCAAGATAAATAACATTTTAATAAAAAAGTAAGCCCAAAACTTTGTTATGAACAAAATATAAAAATTTAAAATAAATACAAGATTGGCACAGTACCATGCTGAGCCATATTCGAGCCTGAGGCAAAAATAAAAATCAATATATACTAATTCCATTTTTATTTAAAACTAGGGCCTGGTGCACAAAAATTTGTGCACTCGTGGGGAGGGGGGCTTCAGCCTGGCTTGTGCCCTCTCTCATTCTGGGACCCCTTAGGGGATGTCCACCTGCTGGTGTGCCTGGCCAGCCAGGGTGAGGATCTGAGGGCCATTTTCAGGCTGCCCACAGTCCCTTCAGGTCCCTACTGGAGTACCTGGCCAGCCTGGGTGAGGGGCTGAGGGCTGTTTGCAGGCTGCCCACAGCTCCCATTGACCTAGTGTCCCAGCGAGGCTGGCTGGAATCAGGTTTTTGGGGTTTATTTATCTTCTATAATTGAAACTTTGTTACCTTGAGCGGAGGCCTAGGCAGGCAACAGAAGCCTCCTGTTTGCTTCAGCTCTGTGGCTTCTATAATTGAAACTATGTTGCCTTGAGCAGAGGCCCAGCTGGCGTAGGTAGGCAGTTGCAACGGAAGCCTCCTGTTTGCTCTAGCTCCGTGGCTGCCGACCTCCATCTTGGCTGGGTTAATATGCATACAGCTGCTCTGATTGGTGGGTGGGCATGGCTTATGTGTCTCGGAGTGATGGTTAATTTGCATATTACTCTTTTATTAGATTAGATTGTTGACTATATTTCCTATGCTGTACTTTACATTCCCATAATTATTTTTTAACTACCAGTTTGTGCTTCTAAATTTCTTCATTTTTTTCACCCATCCTCCAAGCCTTCTCCCATCTGGCAACTGTCAAAATGTTCTTCATATCTATTCTGCTTCTGTTCTGCTTGTTTATTTATTTTGATTTTAGATGCAGTTGTTGATAGATATGTATTGCCATTTTATTGTTCATATTTTTAATCTTTTTTTTTTCTTAAGACCTTTCAACATTTCATGTAATAATGGTTTGGTGATGGTTTGGTGGTGATAAACTGTTTTAGCTTTTTCTTGTCAGGAAGCTCTTTATTGACATTCAATTCTAAATTGTAGCTTTTCTAAGTAGAGTAATTTTAGTTGTAGTTCCTTGCTTTTCATCACTTTGAATATTTCTTGCACTCCCGTCTGGCCTGCAAAGTTTCTGTTGAGAAATCAGCTGGTAGTCTTATTGGAAACTCCCTTGTAGGTAACTAACTGCTTTCCTCTTGCTGCTTTTAAGATTTAATTATGATGCATTTTGGTGGGAAACTCTTTGGGTTCATCTTGTTTTAAACTCTCTGTGCTTCCTGGATTTGTATGTCTATTTCCTTCACCAAGTAAGGGAAGTTTTCTGACATTATTTGTTTCAAATAGATTTTCAATTTCTTGTTTTCTCTCTTCTCTGTTTGGTATCCCCATCATGTGAATATTGGTACACTTGAAGTCCCAGAGGCTCCTTACACTATCTTCATTTGGATTCTCTTTTCTTTTTTTCTGTTGTGATTAGGTATTTTTTGTTTCCTTATATTTCAAATTACTGATTTGGTTGTTGGCATCATCTACTCTGTTGACTCCCTGTAAATTATTCTTCTTTTCAGTTAGTGTATCCTTCATTTCTCACTGGTACTTTTTAAATATTATTATTGCTTCTATGTCCGTTTTCATGCTGTTGAAGTTCTCACTAAGTTCCTGGAGCATCCTTATAACCATTGTTTTGAACTATGTATCTGGTAGCTTTCTATCCTCCATTTCATTTCATTCTTTTTCTGGTGATTTATCCCTTTCTTTCATTTGGGACCTGTTTCTTTGTCACTGAATTTTGGCTGCTTCCATATATTAGGTAGAGTCACTACGTCTCCCAGACTTGGTAGAGTGGCCTTGTGTAATAGGTATTCTGTAGGGCCCAGTAGTGCAGCCTCTCCAATCACCCACGCTGGGCATTCCAGGTATGCCCCTGTGTGGACTGTGTGCACTGTCCTGTTGTAGTTGAGCCTTGATTGCTGTTGGCATCACTGGGAGGAATTGTCCCCCCTCCCAGGCCAATCAGCTGTGAGGACTGGCTGTGATGACCAGCTACCACTACAGTGGAGGAGTTGCTGTGCAAGAGTCAACTTTATGGAGCAGGACTTACTTTAGTAGGGCTTTGGTGCTCGCTTTGAGTATGTGTTGCTCATGGAGATGGTAGGGTTGTAATCTGGTGTGGTCTGAAACTGTCCACCAGGTGTACTGGCTCTGGGGCCTCTTGGAGACACAAAGTCAGCCACTGCCTATGTCCTATCTGGAGCTTCCCAACATGAGCTACAGAGTAATCTGCAGGTGGCTGCTACTTATATTGTGCTTGGGGGTACCCAGGAAAGGCCAAGCTGTGAACCAAGGCAGGCTTCTGCTAGTGCTGGACCTGGAACCACTTAGCAAGAGGTAGGGGGTACACAGAAGTCAAATGCTTCTTGTTTGAGAGATTTTAAGAAAGTCCAAAGCATGAGGCAAGAGAGGTCAGTTGTATGGGAAAGCCACTGGGAATTGCTTGGGTGGACCTGCAAGTTGGGTGGGCCAATATCTCAGGGAATTATTAGGGCAGAGCAAACAATGTGAGCCAGGTTGATGGAGACTCAGATATGGCTACTGTCTGTCAGCCCTGTGTGTGTGTATGTGGCAGGGGGTCTCAGAAAAGGAATGATGGTCTCTGTCAGCATTTTGTCTGGCAGAAAGCTTCTCCCCTCCAGTTCTCACCCTGATGCCAGACATTTCAGTTCCTCCCCATATGTCCCTGGTTCCTTTCAAGCTGCTGCCCCAGCATTGGAGCTCAGAGGAAGTGAGTCCAAGTAAGTCTGTGCTTGGGTCCTTTAAGAGGAACTGCCTAGCCCTGACTGGTTTGGCTCAGTGGATAGAGTGTCCACCTGTGGACTCAAGGGTCCCAGGTTTGATTCTGGTCAAGGGCATGTACTTTGGTTGCGGGCACATCCTCAGTAGGGAGTGTGCAAGAGGCAGCTGAACCGATGTCTCTCGCTCTCTCTCATCAATGTTTCTAACTCTCTTCCCTCTCCTTCTCCCTTCCTCTCTGTAAAAAATCAATAAAATGTATTTTAAAAGAAAAAAGAGGAACTACCTAGAATTCCAGCAGCCTTCCATCTCTTTCTGCCTCAATATCCACTGGTTTTTACAGCCAGAAGTTATGGGGACTTGTCTTCCTGGCAGTGGAACCCTGGGCTGGGGGAGGGGGTCAGGTGTGTGGGGAGGTCAGGTGTGGGGCTAGAACCCCTTGACCCTCAAAAGGGAACCTCCACAGCCAAGATATCCCAATTTTAAACTGCCACACATGATGTGGGAATAGCCTATTCTCTGCTCCTCCTACCAGTGTTGATGTGGCTTCTTCTTTAAATCCCTCGTTATATGCCTTCCATTCAGCTAGATTTCAGGTGATTCTGAATGATGTTGTTCTATAGTTTAGTTGTACTATTTATGTGGTCGTGGGAGGTTTCAAGTACAGCATTTACCTACGCTACCATTAGGAAGTTCTAATTTTGATTTTTGTTTGTTAATCCTCAATAAAATATTTAATATATTTCATTGATCTGTTACAGAGAGGAAGGGAGAGGGATAGAGAGCTAGAAACATCCATGAGAGAGAAACATTGATCAGCTGCCTCCTGCACACTCCTCACTGGGGATGTGCCCGCAACCAAAGTATATGCCCTTGATCGAAATCAAACCTGAGCCCCTTCAGTCCGCAGGTCAACTCTCTATCCACTGAGCCAAACCAGTCAGGGCAAGGATATTTTTCCATTGAATTTTTTTTTTTTTTTAGGAACAGTGGAAGAGAGAGGGAAAGACAGAGAGAAACATCATGTGAGAGAAACATATCAATTGGTTGCCTACTACACAAGCCTCTCCCAGGGCCCAGGCCTGGGAGGAGCCTGCAACCAAGGTATGTGCCCTTGACCAGAATCAAACCTGGGACCCTTTAGTCCTCAGTTGGATGCTCTATCCATTGAGCCAAACTGGTCAGGGGATAGGGCTGATTTTTAAATATTGCATTAAAATGTTATTTCTCTTGATTTCTGAGGAGGTTTTTGTGTTGTTTTTTTTTTTGTTGTTTTTTTTTTGGAATCTGTCCCTTTATTTATTTATTTTTTAAATTTATTTTTATTGTTCAGATTATTACAGTTGTTCCTCTTTTTTCCCCCATAGCTCCCCTCCTCCCAATTCCCACCCCAACCTCTGACCT